>MDKI01289036.1:0-69015 GCA_005239505.1 Nicotiana paniculata
GTCACTTTAAGTGGAAAAACTCCCGTACCCCCTTCGGGGCGTATAAAAAAAGGAGGTGTGACAATGTTGCACTCCGACATCACTGGCGAGACAGATGATCTACATATTCTCCGGTATACGAGGATGCTGCTACTCCTTATGTTTGGAGGGGTCTTGTTCTCCAACACTTCGAGGAACCTAGTCAGCTTGAGATTTCTCCATCATCTTGAGCGGCTAGAGGATTTACCCCAGTACTGGGGGTGTTGCTGTTCTCGCCTACTTGTACAGGAAGATTTGCCGGGCGAGCATGGGCACCCAGAGTGACGTTGGTGGATTTTTGCCGCTACTACAGGTGGCAACATATTACCTATAATTTATTCATTATAACATACATAGTAAAAATATATCTTAAATTTTGCGTAAACTTTTTATGTTAGGTTTGGGCCAGGAAGCGGTTACTGCAGTTGCAACCACCTCTACCACCATTAGCTCCAGATGTACTACCTTCGTTTCTCCCTCTAGCTAGGAGGTGGAATCTCCGGCGGGGATATACGCGTGAGTATGAGGCTCAGCATAATCTCCCCCTTTGTAGGGATTTGTTGGATATGCTGGAGGGCGCACAAGTAAATGTATACCTAAATTTACTTAGCATAGCTTCACATATCTTACGTATACTCACGTTTTCTGTTGTTACATAATAGTTCATCTGGACGCCATACAACGACGAGTTGATTGGTGGCCTGCCCGATTATTGCTCGGCCGGCCGACTTATTTGGAGATCTTTAGTCCCCCTGATATGCCTCGATATTGTGGAGCATCATGCCACGGAGCGGGTACTTCGCCAGTTTGGCCATCAGCAGCTTGTACCGATACCGCAGTGGTATGATCAGTCTAGGGTGGACGATGCATTTATCGCATGGCTGGAGACGTAGGTCGATACTTGGGACCATAGAGCTAACCTGATGCCGACCCCCTTCACCGAGCCGACCAGATACTTTTCATGATTATATGGCCTGGTACCGCGGTGTTACTCGAATTTTTGTCGGGAATCCCATTCATCGAGCTGGCGGTCAGTACGTTCCATACGCCGGGCAGCACGAGGCACTAGTATGTTATTTTGTATCCTTACTTATATAACTTTAACTTAGCGTTCTGTAATTTATATTTTACACGTTGTGTAGGCTATTGGCCTACATCTATTCCACCAGCTAGGACTGTAGATTTAGCAGTATGCCGGTAAGGGAGCGACCACTTTGCACGAGTATGGCCGGCAGGTTACTGAGCTGGCTGCCCGGACACTGTAGCGAGCCCGAGAGGACGAGCGCTTAGTGCACGTCCCTGCTTATGTGGCGCCAGAGCACTACCATCGAGGTAGGCCTGTCCCACGAGGTAAGGGAGCACTAAGCAGGGCTATCCCACGAGGCAGGGGCGCCCCACGAGGCAGGGCTGTCCCACGAGGTCGTGGAGGCCGAGGAGGTGGTCCTTAGCAAGGGGGTGTTGAGGCTCCTGTTGAGGCACCTATTGAGGATGCTGCAGCTTATCTGCCCAGTGAACTCCATCAGCCAGACGAGCATGACAGTAGCATGCCGTCTTTCAGCCTTTAGTTGTCGTTCACTCCAGCAGCATCGCAGGTGACCCCGTCAGATCCATTGTTGATCACGGGCATCCCCAGCACTGGAGATGATTGGGAGTATTACTTTTCAAGCCCATCGACCGCTGCTGAGGATCGGCCGACCCGAGGTGTGGATGGTGGGCGTCGGCTGAGTTATGGCTCGTCGTCGATGGGTGATGGGGATCTTTCACAGGCGCATGTATGTTTGTATTACTATTAAATTTAAATTTGTTTTTATCTCATTGATTTGCCATAAATAACTTTATAATTTTCTTATTAAGGCTTCATTCCATCTCGTCACGGGGGCCACTTTTTGCGATGTTGAGCAGGATGCGACGGATTCTTATATTCAGGAGCCTGACGAGACCATGATAAGACTATTTAAATTTTTTTTTTTGATTTAACATGTACATTACTAATATATATTTTCATATAATGAGCTGACTTATTCTTCTGTAGGTTGTTGATGGACCGACGACCCCTTCTATCGATCCTGCCAGCACTACTGACGATTATGCTGCTGCGCATCCTGCGATAAAGAGGCGATGTGACGAGGATGATCCTGATAGCGTATCCGGGCGGAATAGGATGCGCCTCAGGCCAGTGGCTGCATTGAAGCACACAGGTTGTGGGACACATTGATTTTTTTTTTTGTATTTTATATCGATATTATTTTATGTAAATAATAACAACAATTTTTTATGTTTACATAATATGCGCATTATGTTTTTATTTCCCCGTTCCTTCTTTATTTTAGTACTACAACACAAACACAAACACAAACATAACAACTTAAAATAATTGAAATTCAGTACAACTAATGAAAATACACGACACGGGAAATATAAAGATAAAGTAGTACACTCAACACATACATATCATTGTTTAGTCACTGCTTCCCATTAGTCTCTGCTCCAACCACTTAAATTTCTCTTCCAACTTATTTTTTTTTCTAATTCCGCCTCATTTAGTTTCTCCTTCAACCCCGCAATTTCTCGTTTATATTCTTTTTCATATTCCCACTACTTTTTTTTACAGAAATCATGAATATACTGCAAAGATCGTTTGTAGCATTCCTGCTTACAAGGTTCATTAATCCATACCTCAAAATTGCAAAAAGGTTCGCCGGGAACCCTATAAAACTTGTTCACACACATCCAGTAGCGACATCCAAATTCACCATCATCCCAACATTCCGCCATCGTACATATTTTTCCACACTGGAACCTTGGTACATACATGCGTTCAGACATTTGTTAAAGCAAAAAAAACCCTGCTTTTGTGGAAAAGTTTTGCTATTTGTTATGGTTAAGCGTAGAAAATAACTAGAATTCGCCCGCTATTTATAGGCATTGAAACACACATAACGCAGTATTTAACCGCGCTATATATATTCATACAAAGCGTAGTATTTAACCGCGCTATGCTTCGCGTGTTACAGATTCATTCTGATACAAAACGGCTTTTTCGCAGGCGGGAAGCTTTTCAGATCGACAAGACTACACACATAATGTAGTATTTAAACGCGCTATTTTTGATTACATGAACGGGATGGAGAAATTCATTAATTTATTCAACTGAAGAATGTTAAATATCAATAAGATTTAACAACAATGGAAACATAATTTTATTTGATACATATTGAAACATAAACAAGTGCATACACTTATTACAATGACATTACGAAAATAAACACTATGTGTATCCTTGATAGTTAGGCACATTAGATGAACTTCCACTAGGAGCTCGATTACCACCGCCACCCAAACGAGCTGAAGGACATTTATGACGGTCGTGTCCTGTTTGCGAGCATATGCCACATTTACGCGCATAAACGGTATCACCAACATCCATTTGGTTCCGTATAGGTGTTCATTTTTGCACTTGTAGCATATGCAAATAGTCCTTGTTACACACTATTTTAAATGGTTCCGGCGGCCAATAATGCTCAAGACCCACTGGCTGCAACTGCCCACTATATGTGTTTAAGTATGTAACAACACTGTATTGCCTATCAACATAGTTGGTTGGCTCTAAACCTGTATGTTGAAAGCACTTGATGGCATGTGCGCATGGCATGTGGTAGATGGACCATTTCCCACAAGAACACAAACTGTTGGCTTCATTTAAGGTGTGTACATTATTCCCCTGGTGTTGATGGATAGCGGTGCGAACTTCAAAAACATCCCAGCCGTGATCATACTTTAAAAATGAATGCTAATGTGCTCGCCTCCTGTATTTCTCAAATATTCTCATTGGTATTGGCATAAATTCAACACCCCTGTCCATCTATACCGATTCAACTCTATGCCTTTCAACAAACTTCTCCGCCATCTGTTTGAATGTCATCCGGACCATGGCAGGGACAAGCAATCCACGTGCAGACTTCAATAATCCGTTGAACGACTCCGACACATTTGTAGTCAGGGTTCCCCATCGTCTGCCCCCATCCGCATGCAATGTCCACTTGTGAAGCTCATGTCGCATCAACCAATGATAGGCACTTTCGTCTAACTATCGGATCGATTCCATGCGCCTCAGACTTTGCACTGCTGGTGATCAGTTGCAACCATCCACATTAAATCATGCAAGTCCTTGTTGGCATATTTCTTCTGGAAATTGGCCTTCAGGTGCCTCACACAGTAATGGTGGTATGCATAGGGTTCCTGCCATTCATGTAAATTCTCTACATAACTTAATATACCACCATACCAATAAGATATTAGACAAATACCTGAACGTTGTTTGACAACGTTCTGCTTCAAATGGTTCAAAAATAGCATCCACGTCTCTTGGCTTTCATTGGCACAGATGGCAAAGGCTAGTGGAAATATTTGTCCATTGGCATGTACTGCAATGTAGATCAACATCTTAATATCATACTTTCCATAGACATGAGTACCGTCTATGGAAATTACTTTACGGCAATGCACAAAACCATCAATTGCTGGTTTAAATGCCCAGAACACGTATTTGAATATATATTCCGGTATTCCCGAACTCCGCTCAAGCGTCCATTCAACAACAGTCCCAGGGTTAAAGTGTTTCAATGCGGCCATGTACCTGGGTAGAGCTGCAAATGACTTATCCCAGTCACCATAAACAATTTCAAATGCACGTTTGCGCCCGAGATATGCTTTTCTTTTGGTAATGGTATGGCCATATTCCTGGTGGACTGAAGTAATGCACTCTTTGATTTTGTACCTTATGGACGCTTCAAGGTGTGGAATAAGGACAAGAGAAATCAAGTCAACATCCAAGTTGTAGTGATTCCCATTAAATGTGTCCATTTCAAAAATGTGGGTGGCAATGTATTTACCCACTTTCCAAAAACTTGTTTTCTTCTTGCTCGCATGCAGCATCTAATGAAAACCCGTAACCCATCTACGGTAAACAACCTTGTATACATCCGGACTTGACTACCATACCATTATCTCACGACACTCTCTTACGTTGTACATTTTTGCAGACTTGGTTATGCGATCTTTATCGGAAAAAAACATGCCCTTTGCCAGCACCGTGGTCTAAACTCATCCCACATTGCTGTCCGAATTTCGTCAACATCCCTTGTGAGGGCATCCACATCCGGCGTACTTGAAAAATTATCAAGGTAGGGAATATAATGCCTTGAATGAAATGGCACGTGGGACTCGTAAACTCTTGGTCTAACAGGAGGTGGAGCATGCTCCTTCGTCAGCTCAGGTTCGTCATTCTCTTCCTCCTCACCATCACCCTCGTCAGGGAAGGGTGTGTCATCTCCAGAGTCGTCGGCATTGTTGTCATAATCACTATTATCTTCCTAACTCTGCGCATCTGCCAAATCCCGAGTAAATACGTCGTCTACGAGTAACTGAGTGAGGACAGGACCATCAATTTGCTCGTTTTCACTGCACAAATAACAAAATAATAAGCTACTGAAATTGATAAATACTTTACATACAACTATGTCACTTCACTTACAAGTCGTAATGTGTTGACATTCCATGATGGACATTATCTTGTTCGTGATGACTCCCGGATGGACCACCGTGATCCAACACACCAAAACTACACATATTCCAACTGGGCGTGGGTTCATAACTTGTAAAATTCATATCTGGAAGGTATCCCTGTGGAATATATAGGTGTTAATACAAATTCAATACGACAAAAATAAACATCGTAACACACAGGAAATTTAAGTTTACCAATCGTCTTGTGGATTATGTAAAGTAGGAGAGAAATTATTTTCTCGCTCCTTGTTCACCCGTGGAGATAAGTTTAGTTCCGGCCAAACTCTTTCAGCTAGAACCTGTTGGGCTAAAACTGCTCCAGAATAACCACCCGATGACTGAGGGTTATCCCTACTCTGCGCAATCTCATTATTGCGAATATCTTCAACCTTGACGTACATTTCCAATATTTTTATCACAAAAATTCCCTGTATTCATCCGGAGTCCTCAAAAAAATCCCTCAAAGTTTCATCATCCTCGATGTTAAACTCAGCTTAACAAGCAACCCCTTGCGGAGTCACATAATACGAATATCTTCCGGTTATTTTAAGATTCACCGAATGTTTGATCAACCTTATTTTATTTCATAACAACGATACCAGTCTATTGTACTCCATTGTAAGTGGCAACTTAATATGACTCTGTGGAGATAAATTATAGCTCACTGAGTTATCCACCACCACAACCTCACCCCCACCCAATATAATGAAACCCTTACTTTTCGCTCTTCAGATATTATGAAAAAAAAAGCTTGAGAATTTAACAAGAAGAAATATTTATCACGAAGTTGGAGTATTTCTGAATGATTTTTTGCAAAACCCTTAACGCCTTTAAATAAGGCAATGCCCAATCCGGGGGTGGGGGGGTGGGGGGGGGGCAAATTTTTGGAAGTAAAACGCAGTTTAAAAGGGCGTTTTACATATTTGAATTATTGTTGTATCAGTTACGCGCTGAAGAGTTATTGGTGAGCCCACACAATACGCAAAGCGAGGTAGCAAAAGGCGTTTTATATCAAACACATTAATGAACTACGTTTTACCTTAACGTCCCAAACGGACGTTAAGGTAAAACGTGGTTCATTATTGCGTTTTACGTATTTTGGTAACTAAGTTTTTTTTCCACTCATTTAAGTATTTTGAGTCCAAAAAGGGTATTCGTTTTGATGGGACTAAAATATTGGAGTTCGAACAAGTTAGCTGGCGGTATTCTCAGGAGGAAGCACAAATTAAAGCGAAAAGGTATTAATGCCCCATAAATCCTAAGCAGACATGTCGTCCAGGTGTCTTCTAACTCTCTCTTGTTAGATAGTAGAATCTAAATGCCCAAACAAAATAGATTATAGAGAATCATTTTGTTTCTATGTATGTATATTTTCTTAATTGCTTAATTCGTTGTACTGAAAGAGCGGAAGACTGTACAAACCTATTTTGTAATGACCCGACCGGTCATTTTGAGAATTTGCATTTCGTTCAGCCATTTGGAGTGTTGAGTAGCTTCATAGATATATTATTATTTGTGTGTATCGTCGGTTTTGGCTTCGGGCTATTCGGAATTAGTTTGGAAGAATGAATTTCATGTTTGAAACTTTAAGTTGGAAGAGTTGACCAAGTTTGACTTTTTAGTATTTGACCACCGATCAGAGTTTGATAATTCTGTTAGTTCCGGATGGTGATTTTGGACTTGGACATATGCCCGAATTTGCATTTGGATATTTCTAGAAGGTTTCGGCACATATTGACGAAAGTTGGAAATTCGAAGGTTTGACATGTTCATAAATTTGACTGGGAGTTGAATTTGATGATACCGTGGTCAGATTGTGGTTCCAGAAATTGGAACAACTTCGTTATGTCATTTGGGACTTTTGTGAAAAGTTTGAGTTTATTTTCTAGTTGATCTGATAAGGTTCGACACGAGTTTTGGAAGTTGAAAGATTCAAAGTTCATTAAGTTCGATTTGAGGCGCGATTTGTGGTTTTAGTGTTGTTACGGGTGGGTGATTTGAGGTCTCGAGTAGGTCTGTGTTATGTTATGGGACTTTTTGGAATGTTCGGACGGGATCCCAAGGGCTCGGGCGTGATTCAAATTGTTTTCAGACTATTTTTCTTCATTTTGGCATTTCCAGATTCTCTTAAGACCACCAAGCTCTCTCGAATGAATTCGACTCTTTCTGCTTTCGAGCTACACCGGGGGCAAAATCTTTTCCCCACTAAGACGTGCATCTTTATGGCTATATCTTCCTAAAGACGGATGCGACGGGAAGAAGTGGCATTTGGAAGTGTTGCTGACTTAACATTTAGGTTTCGGCATAACAAAGCTTGCACTGTCTTTTCGCACTTAGGCGCACAGCGTGCCATTGGTAATGATTCTACTACGGTGCCACAAATTCGCAAGCTGATTCTAAGTAATCGTTGTTGTTCATTGGATTCCGGAGGAACTACTTCGTTAGGATTGGGGAATTGCTGCGATTCTTCCTGAATAGCCTGGATTTGAATTCTGGGCATCTTGTTTCCTTGTCCGCGATTGCAGAGAATGGATCGCAATCACATAGAGATGTTTGATGGTTGGGGAAAATTGTTCATCACGTTTGCGAGTCCATAGACGCATTCGTGAAGGTTGAGGTAATTGTTCAGCGCGTTCGCGAGTCTAGCGATGTGTTCGCATAGGAGGAAGGAGGGCCTGGGGATGTCAGGCATTTGTTCTTTGCGGTCGCAAAATGTGGAACACGTTCGTAGCTTTAGGGGAATTGACCACCGCGTTCGCGATTGAGATGTCGCATTCACATAAGAGGAATTGTTGCTGATGGGATTTGTTCTATGCGAATGTGAGGGTTTTTCCGTGTTCGTGAAGTGTAATAACCGGGCAGAGTCTATTAAATCCCATTTTGGGGGTTAGAGTCATTTTATCATATTTGGAGCTTTGGAGCTCGGATTGAGATGATTTTTGAAGCGACTTTCACCATATAGATTGGTGTAGGACTTATCCACTTAGTTTTAATTATATTTTATGAATATATCCTCATTTTTGGCATGTGGTTGATGATTTCAAAAGATAATTGGGGTTTTTGTCTAAAATTTCGTAAAGTAATTTTTTGAGTTTTGAGCATCGATTCGGAGTCGGATTTGAGTGAAACTAGAATGGTTGGACTCGTAATTGAATGGGTTATTGGATTTTGTGAGTTTTGTTGGGTTTCGAGGTGCGAACCTGAGTTTGACTTTTTGGTTGACTTTGGGATTTGATTGAAGATTCGACCTTTATTGATTGAGTTTGTTTCCTTTGTCATTAATTGATGTTCTTGAGTTTCTTTTGGCTAGTTTCGATCCTTTCGGAGATCGATACCCGCGTGATGGTATTTCTAGAGTATTGTTTAGCTTGCTCGGTATTGAATTCGGCTTGTTCGAGGTAAGTAACACTTCTAAACTTGGTGCTGAGGGTATGAACCCCTAAATATACGTGTTATGTGCTTAGTGTTGAGGTGACGTACATGCTAGAAGACATGCGTGTGGGCGTGCACCGTGTGAATTGTGACTCGATAAATTCTATGGTACTGTGTAGTTACCTAATCTGGTCTTTATCCATAAAATTTCTACGTGATAGAGTAATTGAACTGTGATCCATGTTAGAAACCATGTTTAGGCTATATGCTTATATAAAGGGGGGGGGGGTGTAATCATTTGTAAAGACATCATATTAACGCAATTCAAACAAATATACTATTCTTTAAGCTCTCTATACTTTATTATTTTGTTCATATCTCATTCTGCTCATTCCTTTGGTTCGAGGGTAATATGTCTCGAGGGCCAAAGCTGCATGTCTCATTTGGTTTGCTTTATTTTTTCTTTACAAATTACAGTCAACTTCTAAATCAATTTATATATTTTCTCAGTTTGTGTCGAGAGAAATCACATATGCTTAAAACTACATCTAAATTCAATTGTTATCCGTTTTTAGGGTAAACATTGTATATGTTACGTACAATATTCTATTAGAAGCAATGCGTAATGCTCCTTGATTTGCACTAGAAATGATCCTTTAGCGTTAAAAATTTGTGACCCCCTTTTTTTTTTAGTTAATCTCGCTTACTTCTTTTCTTTTATTTTTTTCATAGTGTTTTATTAAGTCTGGGCTAGTTATAGTATATTTTAAAAATTAGTACGTAATTTTTTTCTCAACTCGTGCATTCTTTATGTAAAAATTGTGATTTCATTCGTGTAACAAAGACCGTTTTTACCATTTATTCAAATCAGTTCTTTACTTGCTCTTTCTCTTTTATGTTTTTATTTTTGTTTGGGAACGATAGATGCATTTTATTAATATTAAGTCATACCAGTAGTTGCGTATCGCTGCGCACATAAGTTTCCCAAGTTGGATAAATTATTACAAGCAGAAGCAGATAGTGTCCTAGTTGAAGGACAACCTAGGTAGGCTACTGCATCAAAACAGAGTCTCTTTTATATTTTTTTTAATCTACAAGTATAACATTACAAATCCCTTTAAACAGTTTCTTTCTGTATCGCCTTAATCGCTTCCTTTCTTCTTTCATTTTACTAATCTCTAGAGTAAATTAAATAACTTTCCTCTCCTCTGGTGTGATATTGACATAGATAAATAACAAGTTTTTTTTGTCTAGTTTCGAGCCTTTCGGAGATCGGTACCCGCGGGATGGTATTTCTAGAGTATTGTTTAGCTTGCTCGGTATTGAATTCGGCTTGTTCGAGGTAAGTAACACTTCTAAACTTGATGTTGAGGGTATGAACCCCTAAATATACGTGTTATGTGCTTAGTGTTGAGGTGACGTACAAGCTAGATGACAGGGTGTGGGCGTGCACCGTGTAAATTGTGACTCGATAAATTCTATGGTACCGTGTAGTTACCTAATCTGGTCTTTATCCATGAAATTTCTACGTGATAGAGTAATTGGACTGTGATCCATGTTAGAAACCATGTTTAGGCTATATGTTTATTCTGTTGAGACTCGCTGGATCATTTCTGCTGTTGAGTTATTTGCTTAAAATTTATAGCTACATACTCAATCATAGTCATTCATTTGCATGTCATGTCTCAGTCTCTGTTGTCAGAATATGTTACCATTGTTTGTGTTGATTGGCATGAGATTTGTGAGCCTGAGAGTTTAGAGAAATTAATGACTGAGTTAGGGCCTGAGAGTTTAGAGAAATTAATGACTGAGTTAGGGCCTGAGAGCTGGATTGTAAGTGATATTGATGGGATCGGGTTGCATGCCGCAACAGGTTTATTTGATCCATGATGAGATCAGGCTGCTCGCCGCAGCATGCCATATTGACTTTATATTTATTATTATTATTATATGGATTAGGCTGCTCGTCGCAGCGGGACCTATGGGATTTATATATATTATTGATGGGATCGGGCTGCACGGTACAACAGGTAACGTACAATGCCGAGTGACTGAGTGTGCTGAGAGATTGAGCATGATGAGTAGGAGTGCGAGACAATGAGATTGAGTACTCTGAGAGTATAAGTACATGAGTTCATCACTCTGATGCATTGCATCGGCATGTATATTTGACATACATGCATAAAGATGCATTTCCTCATGCTACACGGTATTATGACATTCATGACTTCACATACACTTTGACATATAGGCATAGAGATGTACTTTTTTCATTCTATCTGAAAATTAAATATTTTATCTCTTGTTGAAAGTCTTTGGGAAAAATCACAGTTTTCTGATATACTCACATTTTGGTGATTTCGAAAGATTTGGATTAAACTGTTATATTTGAAAAACATGTCCATTTTTCCGTAACAATGGATGAGCTGAGCACCATATCTTTGAGTTGTTTTTTGTACTACTTTTATTATATTGTTATCAGTTGTTCTTGACTATTGGTGTTGTACTCTGACCGTTGTCCAAGCTCGTCATTGCTTTCAACCTAAGGTTAGATTTGTTATTTATTGAGTGCATGTGGTCAGTTATACTCATACTACCGTTCTGCACCTTGCGTGCATTTTTTTTTTGGATGCTGATAGTTGCTGTGTATGGCGGGAGCTGGCACCGAAGACGTACATGCGTTCCGGTCAGAGCTGCCTCTTGTTTTTGGTAGCTTTAGTATTATTAATCTGTTCATATATATTTCAAACTTCATACCATCTTTGTAAACTCTCAATCTTCAAAGCTCATGATTCGTACCGCATGTCCTTGAGATTTGGTATAAATGCACTGTTATTTCATTATTTATTTTCTCAGTTAAATCTCATTTGAATATGATTGTTACTATTTAACTTATCTAGTGGATTGAGTTAGGTGCCATTGCGACTAGTTGGATTTTGGGTCGTGATATATTTACAAAATTTGCTGACTACATTATGTATTATTGTTATTATTAAGTTAAACTTTCGTTCTGTCAATCCAGTTATTACTTTACACCATCAAATTAAGACGATTTACAAAAACAACTACCTCTATGGACTATATGATATGCCTAATTTATTGATATTAAATAAGATAATAATATATTATAACAAGTTAAATATATTAAATATGTAAAGATCAAGTACGCTATCAGTATTACATTTGCTTTGATCTTTTGATTTAACTTGTGAGTAATTGGTTATTAGCTTATAAAAGAATAAAAAAACTAATTGGTTGTTAACTCAACGGGTTTCTCTATCGTCCTATGAAAGGGCTACGAGGGGATCACAGAACAAACAATGAAGAAATAAAAACAGGTTATGGAATTAACTTCCAAATATATAACATTGTCTATCAAAATAAATGACAGTAAAGTATTGCTTTCCTTTTTTCATTTAATGATTTAGATAAATTGCTAATTTGAAATTACAATTATGGATTACCGATAAGGTGATGCCTCGAGACCTGGTTGAAGATAAAGGACGATTTTTGTCTTTTGTGCCTTTTTTTGTGATTAGATTCGAATGATGTTACTAAAAAATACGACATTTACGTATGATCTTCACAAAATGTCGTATTAAAATTTCCAATGTTTTGATAAATGTCAATAAGAAAATTCGCAACATATACAAAATATCGTATCCACTTTACGTGAATGTCATTAAAAAAATTAGTGACATATCTTTTACAACATAGCAAAATGTCGGATTAGCAGCTGAAGAGAGAAAAAATCAGATAGCATAAAGCGAAAAAATCAAGAAAGTGAACGCAATCATCCAAACCCAAACAACTGAAATATTGTAATATCATAATGTAGGTGAAGATATATTTTTTTTTTTGGGGGCATGCGGGAGAGGGGAAGGTTGAATTTTGAAATATTAGTTTCCGTAAATGATATATTGAGATGAAAATTAATGAATGTTATATAAGTTTTGCAAACTATAACATGAAGGTTCCCTTTGAAAAAGAAGATAATTTTTTCAAACTTACCCGCTTCTTTTTCTTTGTGCCAACTTCACTAACTCTAGTCTTCTTGATTATGTTAACCTGAAAAGAAATATTAGATTGGTTACTCTGATAGTTTACAAAATTTAGAACTTAGAAAATTGTGAATACAAGATATAAAAACAGGACAAAGTTAATATGCATCTCCCCAGGGGCGGATCTACCCTATTATACATGGGTTCCCGTGAACCCAGTAGCTTTTCATATACCCTGTATATGTATAAAAAAATTAACTAAATATCCATAAATAGTTGATTGTGAACCCAGTTATTTATTGTATATTTATTTAAGATCGATATAAGAACCTATAAACATTAAATTCTGAATCCGCCTCTGCATCTCCGTTAACCCATGCATCAATATGCATCACCCCTCTTCTAAGAAAGGGTATGGAAGACATTGAGCCACTTTATTCACAGAGTGAAGCAGGAACAACTAATGGCGAGCTCTTAAGTGAATACAGCACGCATTGTGAGACCAGTCACTGGCTCGTCGCTGAAGCACCATACAGAAGAGATTATAAGCTAATAGCAACTTTTGTCAACTATTGTCAATTATAAAAAAAACAAAAGGTCCAATAAAACAGGAAAATAACAACAACAGCAAACAAATCCGATATATAATTGAGAGGGCTTGGAGTTTTGATTTCACAAGTTGCAACAGCAGAGAATGCTTCAACTTCTGTAATTGCGCTTTCTATGCAAAAGCATTCAACCAAAGGACAGAAACTTATAGGGAAAGTGAAAAAAAAAACAAAATTGTGGTTGCAGAACCTAGTCAAACTCGAAAGAATTGTCAGGATAATATTGAGAAGATTTGTAGCTAAATAAATTCAAAAGAGCTACTTTAATATTCATTCAACATATTGTTATTAAAAGAAATTGCCTCATCACTACGATGCAAAGCAAGGGGTTAGTGCTTCATGGGTGAAGTCATGCGCTTCAAAGAAGTATACGCTTCTGAGAATGTGTAATGACCCGACCGATCGTTTTGAGCATTTGCATTTCGTCCAGTGGTTTGAAGTCTTGATCAGTAGCTTCATATGACGTATTATGACTTGTGTGAATCGTCGGTTTTGATTTTCAGGTGATTCGAGATTGATTCGCAAGAAGGATTCTCACGTTAGAAGCTTTAAGTTGGATGAGTTGACCAAGTTTGAATTTTGTGTATTCGACCTCGGATTGGAGGTTTGATGGTTCCATTAGGTCCGGATGGTAATTTTAGGATTTGGGGGTATGCCTGAATTTACATTTGGGGTGCTTCTTGAAGGTTTTGACATTAATTGACGAAAGTTGGCAATTTGAAATTTTAGAATGTTCATAAGTTTGACCAAAAGTTGACTTTGATGATATCAGGTTCAGAATTTGATTCCGGGAGTTGGAATAAGTTTGATATGTCATTTGGAATTTGTGTGTAAAATTTGAGGTCATTTCAAGTTGATTTGATATGGTTCGGCACGAGTTTTGAAAATTGAATTCATTAAGTTCGATTTGAGGTGTGTTTCGTGGTTTTGATGTTGTTATGCGTGATTTGAGGCGTCGATTAAGTCCGTATTATGTTATAGGACTTGTTGGCATATTTGGATGGGGTCTCGAGGGGGCTCGGGTGTATTTCAGATTATTTTGGTCATGTTGGCAATTCTGGTGCTGGTTCATCGCACATGCGCATAATTGGCCGCAGGTTCGGATGCGCTTATGCGATAGAACTCTCGCTTCTGCGAATCAAAGATGTCTTGGTGAGTTTCTTGTTATGCGGAGGAATAAGCGCATATGTGTAAGCGCTTTTGCGGGGTTTGGAACGCTTCTGCGAGAATGTGAAAGTACAAGAGGGGAGGGGTGAATTGTAGCCTTCTTAAATTTTTAGTCAACTACTCCTCAGACCTAGTCGACTTATACAGAGATATTCTGCACAATATTGTTAGTACTTCGATTCAATCAAATACTAATCTCAACAAAAAAGTAATTACTTATGATAAAATATGAAAGCAGTAAGGTAAATGACACCAGAGATTTTATACTGGTTCGCAACCAATGTGGTGTCCTACTCCAGTCTCCTTAGGTTGCAAGGGTATTATCTCTTGATCTTTTTGTAATATGAGTTTAGTACAACTTGTGTGATTTTCAACGTTCACCACCAACGTTTATAGGGTTGGTTTTCACTCGCTCACCAACGACGAACAAAGATTGGTTTTCACTCGATCACCAAAAATGGCCCTTTGGTTTTCTCTCACTCACCAAAGAAACAAACAATGACACAACATCTTAGGACACACTGCCTCTCCAATATTTTTCTGTTTGTCTTCTCTCTTTTGTGTATACAGTAAATCTATTAAAAGTGAATTACAATGCTTTTAAGAGTAGAACAAAGAACTTGTAGTTGGGTAAACAATTGTATAGAAGGTTGTGTACTTTCTTCTTCTTAGCGCTGCTATTTATATACTTTCTTGTGATTAGGTTTTGGCATAACCCAAGAGATTTTTGAAGATTGTTCCTTAATCTTCCTTGTAGTTGTTGCTTCATTTATGACCTCTTTGAATTTAGCAGAATCATTGGATTCTTCCATGATTGATCATTCCATATTTAAAGTCTTCAAATATTTCCCATCTAGTCTTTTATATGAACTTGGACGTTTCCATGTGTACTGGAGGAATTGGATTTCTTTCAATGTAAGCATGATCCTCTTTCCTTTAAAGATTAGATACTGATGAGATTCTCTTCCTTTGCCTTGCAATTAATTTCAAACCGTACACTATAGTGATTTTTCATATCACTAATGATTATTTTCCATAACTAGTGCTGAGTCAGCAGTTATCCTCGGATTTTTCAAACTTTCCATCTGTGTCCTATTGAATCTGACTTTTCTGTCTTTGCAAGTTCTCCATTTGAAATATTCTTTTCTTTCTTGCAATATTGTCCATTTGACTTAGCTTTCTCAAATCTTCCTTCTTTGTAGGATCATTATTACTTGGAGGTTCCTTATTTTTTCTAGTATAATAAAATCCTTGATTCTAGAATATTATGTACGATGCAGATCTTCTTTCCTTAGGAAGTGTATTTTGAGATTCTTTTCCTTTGCTTCCTCGTACTTCTTTCCTTTTCTGATAGATCTCAATATATCTTTGACTCCTTTCTTAATCTTGAAAAATAATCTCTTCCCATAATATATTTTCTTTCCATAAAAATATATTCTTCCTTGGCCTTGTAGTATCTCTTCCATATAGTATCTTCCTTCCACAAAATAATAGATCTTCTCCATAATTTTAGCAACTTTTCTTTCAAGATGTTGAAAAATTTTCCATCCATAATTTCTGTAGATTCTTCTTTTGATATTGTATTAAGTCATTCAATATTTGAAATTTCACTTTCAAATATTATTCCTTCTATGATGCTTGGAGATTAATTTTCTGAAAATAATCTTCCTTGATAAATTCTTCACATGATATTCTCTTTCCCATATTTGTTTGGATCTTTACCAGCATCTTCTTTCTTGAATAAACCTGTACAAAAATAAGATTACCAAAACTAAATATTCTTTGATTAATAATTATGTTGGTTTCTTATCATCAAAATTAATACGTGAAACCTTGAAGTTAACAGAATGGACGTGAGCTGGGTGTCCACTTCTGCGGTGGTGCATAGGCTTCTGCGGAGTCGCAGGCGTGAAAGGTGTTTTGCAGGTGCAATCATGGTTCTTTAAGCTGAAGTCCTAGATGCGATATTTTAGCTCGTAAATGTGAGGCTGCAGGTACGGCACTTTGTCTGCAAATGAGAAATTTCTGGGCAGACTCATTATATATCAAAGTTTGGTTCTCTTTGTCATTTTTTGAGTTGGAGACTTCGGATTTGGGCGATTTCCGAGGCGATCTTCACCATATGGATTGGTGTAATTGTTCTCTACTCAGTTTCAATTATACTTCATGGATTTATCTTTGTTTTTGACATTTGGATTATGAATTTCAAAGAGGAATTTGGGGGTTTTGTCTAAAATTTCATAAGGTGAAAATTTGAGTTTTAAACATCTATTCAGAGTCGGATTTGAGTGATACTAGTATGGTTGGAGTCGTATTTGAATGGGATATTAAATTTTATAAGTTTTGTCGGGTTCCGAGGTGTGGGCTCGGGTTTGACTTTTTGGTTGACTTTAGGGCTTTTGATTAAATATTCGACTTTTATCGATTGGGTTTGTTCCCTTTGGCATTGTTTGATGTTCTTGAGTTTCTTTTGGCTAGTTTTGAGCCGTTCGAAGGATGATTTGAGCGGGATGACACTTCTAGTGTTGTCTTGTTTGAGGTAAGTGTCTTGCATAACATTGTTGGGGGATTTTTTCCTACTAATTGCCATTGTTTTCTACATGCGGAGTTGGTGCATATATGAGGTGGCGAACGTGCATGTACGTGCCAGGATTAATCATGCTCAGGGGTAAATTATGAAATTACAAGGGGGGGGGGGGTGAATTGTAACCTATTTAATAGTCTAGGTTGACTAAGCGTAAGTTTAGTTGGCTAGACTTTGCACAATGAATATTTTTAGTTGGAATGAACTGAATGAACAGAAAGGTAAAAAGGGTAGATCAATTTTTATACTGGTTTAGTACCGGTGTGGTACCTATGTTTAGTTTCCTTGGATAACAAAGGTTATCTTAGATATTTGATAATGTTTACAGTAGTGATGGTTTTGGTACATTCACCATCAATGATGTACAACAACAATATATTTGCAGTGTTGACACAACTCTCGTTTTGTGTTCTAACTCTTCCTATTTTTTGTGACACTTGTAGACCCAAGAATACAGTGTTTGTACTAAGAACTAGGAAGGCTTAGAAAAAAAAACTATGTAGTTGCATAAATCATCTTCTTGAGTTTCCAGTCTTCTCATATGAGAGTTTAAATAGCCGTTGTAGATTGATCATTGATTGAGGCACAGAATCCTCTAAGATATTTGACCCAAGGGGTGCCTCCGAATCCTGCACATGAGATAGGTTAGATCCATTTACGTCCTTCACCTTTCATATCCATATTCTAGGGAGTCATTTGTGGCTTTGATTTGGTTGATCAATCTTCAGTATCTTCAAATTCTCATTTAGGTATGGCCTGATATTCGTTTGTAGCTGCACTTAACTGCACTTGATATGTTTCCTTCTTGAAAGACTCGATGTCTTTTGACCTAGACTTGACTTCCTTTAGCACATGGACTTGATTTTGTTTCCTTTTTGATGACTTTGACTTCCTTTGTTCTAGCATTGTTCTTGTTGCCTTTGATCTCATTTCCTTTCTGATGTCCTTACCAAAAGGACTTCCTTTGAAGTAGTGCTGCTTCCTTAATTTCTTGCAATCAAATAAATACAATTAGATTTGCACTATTGTCATCATTGAGACTTTGGTGTAACAATCTCCCTCTTTTGATGATGACAATAAAAAAAGAGTAAACAGAGTATACTTCCCTTTCATAGCTTAAGATGCTTTCTCCCCCTGAGTTGTTACTTTGATTTACTCATCACTACTCCCCCATGAGTTTTTGCTCTGGTTTAGTCATCAGCTTTTCTCCCCTTTTGACATCAGCTTTTCTCCCCTTTTGACATCAATCAAAAAGGAAAAAAATACAAGTGCAGACAGAACATAAAAAATAAAGTAGATAATAGACATAGTAGTTAGGATAGCAGAGGTTATGCCTTCAGTAGAGGCACAAAGTAATGGTTTTTACAGATCAACGCAAAAATAAGTCCCAAAATAAAAGTAAGTAAAAAATTATTTTTAAGACATACACACTGACTTAGTTTCTCCCCAGAAAGTACTTCAAGTTATTGATCACTTTGGTGTAGAAAGAGTCATAGGAGGTTTCAACTTCTTTGGTGATTTTGTCCATCTTTTCTGTAATGGAGTTGAATGCCCTGATTCCTTGCCTCCTCGTGGCTCCCATGTCCATCCTGAGCTTGTCCACATCTGTACCTGTTTCTTTGGTGACTTCCCTGATCTTGTCCGCATGTTATTTCATTGCAATGAGCAAGACTTTTACCCCATCTAGATTCTGTTGAATCTGCTGTAGGTTGTTAGTGGAACTCGACTAAGTCTCTGTTGGTTCAGTAGGTGCTTCAACCTGTACAGGAGCACTTTCAACTTTGGCATGACTGACCCATCCATCGTCACTTAAGATGTAACCCGTCATAGCAAAGGATGTCTTATCATAGGTACTGGTAATGTGCTTGGGTGAGAAAGGTGCCAAATCAACCTTCATGACTTCAAGAATATGTGAGATGAGTAAACCATAGGGTAAACAAGCAGCAAAAGAGGATATATCCCTGATACTTTCAAGCATATACTGACGAATCAACAAATCAGTCAAGCCTTTTATTTTTCACAAGACAATAAAGAACAAAAATATCTCTAATAGTCAAATTGCAGAGGGACCCAGTTCTAGGAAGTAAATAGGTGGCTATCATGTAGGCTAAAACCCGGTGTTCAAACTTGAGATTTTTAGGACCAATGTCAGGAGGGTTATCAGACAGAAAATCTTTTGCCTCTTCTAAGAAAACTTCAAAGTCTTTAGGCCAGGAGTTTTGCACAAAAACATCATAGCCATGAAACTTAGCAGAAAATGTCTTCTCAAGTTGATAGGAATCAAGAACAATCCGAGTTCCTAAAACCATGGGCTCCAGGTCATCTTTGTCATTAACGAACAGATTGGCATAAAACATTCTCACAATCTTTTCATACATAAAATTTCCAATAGTATCAAACATAGGAGAATGATGTTGAAAGTCAAAAATAGAAATCACAACAATGCAAATTTTTCATAAGAGAGATACTTACAAAGCATCCATAATCCATAGATTTGGACTTATAGGACTCAAACCTTGACTTCTCACTTGGTCGATAGAAGTTTAGTTTGTCCTCTAACCCAAAATCCGTGCTTTCCACTTTCCTCTTTCTTGCATGCAGGATTTTTGGGGATTTGTTCCATAGGCCTTTTTCCTGCCTTTTTTCTGGCTAATAGGTAGATCCTCCGAGGATTCACTGCTTTCAGTGTCGTTTTTGAGGAATTATGAGTCGAGGGATGATTCCAGGTCTACGGTTTCTTCGGGGTTGTAGGTTTTCTGAAATCTTCTGCTTCGTCTTGCGACAGTGGAAGATGAGAGGTTTCCTTTTTCCACGGTAGAGTAATTTTGTGAGAAGAGATGAAGAATGATAAGGAGAAAGGGGTACTTATCTAGGCTTTTGGAAGGTTGAAGGGTCACATCGGTTAAGGGAAAAGCCAGGTTCAAAAGGAGACACTTATGAGGAGTTGCTTCGACGACATCAATGAAAGTGTAATAATGAGACTCACATCAAAATTAATACACTCATCATTTAAGAAAACTTAAGTAAGGAAGTAAAATATTTTATATATATACGAAAGATTTTTCACAAAATAGTCATAATGCCAATCTTTTTACGCAGTAGACAAAATTTTTCTTCCAAAAGAGGTTTTGTGAAAGTATCAGCAAATTGAGACTCAGTACTAATTAATTCTAATACAATATCACCTTTTGCAACATGATCACAGATAAAATGATGCTTGATTTCTATATGCTTTTCCCTCGAGTGATGCCCATAATTTTTGACAAACATATAACACTAGTATTTTCACAGAATATAGGAGTAGAGGTAAGAGATAAATCATAATCGAGAAGTTGATGCATGATCCAAAGAACTTGTGTATAGCAACTTCTAACAATTAAATATTCTGCTTGAGTAGTTGACAAGGAAACACAATTTTATTTCTTGCTATGCTAGGGAATTAGTGCATTTCCCAACAACTAACATGTGCCACTAGTACTTTTTCTGTCAATCCTATCACCTGCAAAATCCGCATCTGAAAAACCTTTTAAAATAAAATTGTTAGAGTGAGCATACCATAATCCTAATTCAGTGGTCCCAATAAGATATCTAATAATGCGTTTAACTTCAGTAAGATGTGATTCTTTTGGAGCCCACTGAAATATTGCATATTTACAAATAGTGAGCATTATATCTAGTCGACTAGCAGTGAGATATAATAAAGATCCAATCATTCCTCTTTACATTGTTTCATCTACACATTTTCCATTATTGTGGATGAAGCATTTGCATCCAAATGGGTGGAAGCAAGATGTTGTGTTTCTACCATTCCATAGATCATATGGAGTCTTTTTAAGAGTGGGTCAAATCAGACATATGTTAATAATATGACATGCTATGCTCATAACTTCTGCCCAGAAGTGGTGAGGTAGAGAGTTTTCCATAATCATGGTTCTTTCCATGTCCGGCAAAGTTCTATTTTTACGTTCTACCACTCCATTATGTTGAGGTGATCTTGGCGAAGAGAAGTTGTGAGAGATTCCTTGATCGTTTCAGAAGTTTTCAAATGCTCTGCTCTCGAACTCTCCTCCATGGTCAGTTCTGATAGTGGAAATGTAGTATCCTTTTTCACGTTGAACCTTCTTACAGAAGACTTCAAAATTCCTTAGAGCTTCATCTTTACGGCTCAGAAAAATAACCCGAGAAAAATCATCTACGATAATAAAAGAATATTTTCTACCACCAATACTAGCAGTTCTAGTTAGACCAAAGAAATCCATATGCAGGAGTTGAAAAGGTTTAGTAGTAGAAACAATGTTTTTGATTTTGAAAGATGAACGCATTTGTTTTCCTAATTGACATGCATCATGAATATGATCTTTTGAAAAATCTAGTTTGGAAGATCAGTGACAAGATCGCGTTTAGAAAGTTTTTGAATTGTATACATGCTAGCATGGCCAAGCTTTCTATGCCGTACCCAGGGATCATCAGTCAAAGATGCTAGACAAATTTGATTACCAAGACTATCTACATTATTTATAGTATAAACATTCCTGTCTCTAAAGAATAACTTTACCTGATTCGTCTTCAATAAACCAATCATGTTTTTAAAATGAACCTCATAGTCATTGTCACATAATTGACTGATACTGAGAAGATTGTAGCCAAGTTCATCAACCAGGTATAATTCGTCTACTTCACATGTTGAGCTGAGAGGAACTCTTCCAACTCCAATTACATTTCCTTTTGATTTGTCTCTGAACGTAACAATTCCTTCATCTAATTTGGTGACCGTATTGAACAATTATTTGTCACCAGTCATATGTCTGGAACACACGCTATCAATATACCATTTCCCTTTTCTATTCTTCTTGCGTTGTTCTTGCAGTAAAAGAAAATTACTTATTTTTAGGTACCCAAGCTTGCTTAGGTCCTGAATGGTTAGTATTCTGAGTATTAGCTTGACTGGAGGGCTTGGGTTTCCAGACCCATCTCATGTTGTTCTTGAACCTGCAACGGTTAGAAGTATGACCATGTTTTCCATAGTAGAAACATGAGGGATTACTACTTTTCAGGGGCATTTTCTCCTCTGATTCTAAACCTGCAATGGTTAGAGATGTGCCCATTTTACCATAATGAGTAAATCAAGAAGGATTTCTAGTTTTAGGTGGATAATTATGAGAAATAAACTGATTTGATCTCACTGAGCTAGACTGGTGGATTTCGTAATCCATTCAGTTGAAGTTGAAGTTCATTAACTTCATCTTGAAGCATGTCTCTTTCAATTTCACATAATTCTAACTTCAAAGCCCAATATTTCTTTTCTCTTTGGATTTTTCGATCATGATCTATAAGAGCAATGTCAATAAATTCTTGAAGTTAATGACAATTAGGACATGTGGGAAGACGTACCTCACTTTTACCTTCGTCTTCCATGAGACCAAATTCATCTAAGTTTTCATCGCTATCTCTATCGATGGCCCTAAAACACATGTTGGCAATTTCCTCATGATCAGATTCTTCTTCATCACTCCTAGATCCAAAGGAAAGTTTCTAAAAGATTTATCTTCAGTTCAGGGCATTCAACTTGAATGTGTCCATTTTTTCCACATTCACAATATCTTCCATCATTTTTATCATTATCATTATTCATCCTTCCTTTCTGAAGTTTGATTTACCTCTCCTACTATTTCTATTTTTCCTCATCATACTTGTTACAACTTGAGAGAGCATAGCTATGTTTTCATCTTATTCTCATCCCTCCTCTTCCTTTTCATTTTCTGGTTCAGCCACAGTTGCTTTGAATGCAACCGTCTTCTTCTTTTATTGTTGAATGTGCCTGTCTAAGTGAGTAATCTCAAGAGCAATTAGGTCACCTCTAAGTTCATCATAGGATATTTGTCAAGATCCTGACATTCCAGAGCAATGACTTTGGGTTGCCAAATCCTGGGAAGACTTCTTAGAATTTTTTTGACCTATTCTCCACTTTTTATTGGTCTACTAAATGACTTTAAATCTCCAAGGATTTTGCTGAACCTAGAGAACATTTCCTCTACTGATTCTCCATCCTTCATTTGAAATAATTCATAGTCTCGAACTAGAAGATTAATCCTTGTTTCTTTAACTTTGTTGGTTCCTTCATACGTGACCTCTAATTTATCCCACATTTCCTTTTCAGTTTCACACCTTGATATCTTTTCATATTCTTCTCCACTGATAGAATTGTACATCAGATTTTTTTCTTTAGCATTCACTGTTATGATGGCCGATTGTTCTTCACTGTAGTCATCTAAGTTAAGCGGATCAGTTGATACTATGACTTGACCATTTTTATTTTTCTTTGGAGGAATTAGAAGATTTCCCTTTTTGATCATGCGCCAAACTTTAATGTCATATGACATAGTATATGTTTCCATACGTACTTTTCAGTGAGAAAAGTGCTGGCCATTGAAATATGGGGGTCGTACCTGAGAAGTTCCTTCTTGAAATAACGCTCCAGCGACTGTGTTTGATCCCATGATCTTTTCCTCACTAGCTATTAAGTAAAGTTTGCGAGCCTTTCTCTGATACCAATTGAAAGTACAAGAGGGGGGATGGGTGAATTGTAACCTATTTAAAAACCACGATTGAATAAGTGTAAGTTTAGTCGGCTAGACTTTGCACATTGAATAGTTTCAGTAGGAATGAACAGAATGAACAGAAAGGTAAAGAAGGCAGAGCAGTTTTTATACTGGTTCAGTACCGGTGTGGTACCTACGTCCAGTTCCCTTGGGTCATAAGGATTCTCTTAGATCTTTGATAAATGTTTACAGTAGTGATGGTTTTAGTATGTTCACCATCAACGATATACAACAAAATAAATTTTTCATCGTTGACACAACTCTCTTTTTGTATTCTAACTCTTCCTATCTTTTGTGACACTTGTAGACTCAAGCATACAATGTTGTACTAAGAACTAGAAAGTCTTAGAAACATATTATGCAGTTGCATAAATCATCTTCTTGAGTTTCCATTCATCTTATAGGAGAGTTTGAATAGCCGTTGAAGATTGACCATTGATTGAGGCACAAAATCCTTTAAGAGATTTGACACAAGGGGTGCCTCCGAATCCTGCACATGAGATGCGATGGATATTTTTTCGCCCTTCCCCTTTCATATCCATATTCTAGGGAGTGATTTGTGGCTTTGATTTGGTTGATAAATCTTCAATATCTTCAAATTCTAAATTTAGTCCTTGAAGATTGGCCTGATAATCTTTAGCAACTGCACTTGATATGTTTCCTTCATGAAAGCCTCGATGTCCTTTGATTTAGCCTTGACTTCCTTTAGCGCCCGGACTTGGTTTTCTTTCCTTTTTGATGGGCTTTGACTTCCTTTGATTTAGCATCATTCTTGTTGCCTTTGATCTCATTTTCTTTCTGATGTCCTTACCAAAAGGACTTCCTGTGAAGTAGTGCTACTTCCTTAATTTCTTGCAATCAAACAGATACAACTAGATTTGCACTATTGTCATCATTGAAACTTAGGTGTAACAAATTATACGATTAATTGTGCCCTGTAGAATTATGTGGCCTTCTTTTTTCATGTCTTACTTGACTTTTACATTACTAAGAATATGAAATTAAATTCTAGAGACCAAGATTTAGCTTATTATAACTTGATTAAAATTTGATAGATTTTTGTGAAACTATTGATGTGTTTAATTTGGTCATCATTATGGTTAATCACTAATACATAACTACGACCGTTATTCTTGAGATATTAGATTTTATACTTGAGTCAAAGATCATTTTTGAGACTTGTTTAAATACTTGAACAATAAGGTTATTGAGGTTTATTGAATTATTATTGGCTTGGAATTTGTGATTGATGTTCATTTGGAATATTCGTTTAATCACTCTCCTTGATGTTATTCATGCTTCCTACATTGCTTGTTATTGATTAACATATGCTTAGTGAGGAAGAGTGTAAAATACGAAGGGTGATGTCGTTCCATTTCATTTACATTTTCATGATTTTATTTATATTATCATATGAGGATGAAAGTAAAAGCACGAAGGGTGATGACGTGCCATTTCATTTAAATTATCATGTTTTCATTATTCTGTGAGGATGAGAGTAAAAACAGGTGATGTCATGCCATTTCATTTACTTTATCATGTGTTCATGGAGCACAAGGTGTTTCAGTGCAGGCGAGGACGAGGGACATGCATTATGTTGTGATATCTTTTCCTTGTGTATACATTTATGCCTTTATCTTGAGTTGTTACTCTTGCACCTATGTTTTCTATGTGATATGTCGTTGTTTTTCTATCATTGTCCTCTATCTCAATTGTGTTGTGTTGTCCATGTCTTTTATTTGTTTAACTTGCAGATGTCATGCTTTCCCTCTTGTTGTCATATCTAAATCCATGCCGTTTCTCATTTGTTGCAGTTTTGTATAAGCCTTCTATCATGCTAGTTATTCATGCCTTCTATTTGTTAGCTCATAAAGATCATGATTTCCCTCTTGTTTATTATATCTACACCTAGGAATTCTACCATGTTAGTTAGTGAAATTTATATTCTTCTTTCCTAATTGCTGTCATTACTTCCATCTCTTCTACCTAGTCTGTTAGTGTTGTCCATATGTACTGCCTTGTTCGTTATTGTTGCCTATGTATTTTTCACTTTGTCATTACTGTTATAGGAATTTCTTTCACCCAGTTGCTACTGTTATACGTATATCTGGCGAGGATGAGATAAATGCACGAAGGGCATTGCCGTGCCATTTGATTTGATATCTTGAGTACATTTCTCACACTATGAAAGTTATGGATTTACTACCGTGATTTGTTGGTTATCGCTCTAAGGAAAGGATTGGTCGTGATATTGAGGAATATTAATCGTGTTTTCTTCTAGTAATCATTCACTACTTCACATATTTGTTTTTTATACTCTTTTCTCTTATGTTGTAGTATTGTTCTATTGCTAGTCTACTGCACAGGTTATATCAGTGAGTATCTTTTAACTAAAAAGCCTCATCACTACTTCACCGAGGTTATTCAAGATACTTATTGAGTACACGGGGTCAGTCGTACTATACTACACTTCTGCACCTTGCATGCAGATCTTGGAGCGGAGCTGCGGTGGATGACATGAGCTGACTCTAAAGATGTTCATGCCTTCCGGGGTGTGGCTACCACTTGTTCTTGGGTAGTTTTAAAGTTGAATTCTGTTGATGTACATTTCAAACAAAAGTTATATTCATTTCATATAAGTCTTTGCAATAATCCAGTCTTAGAAGCTCATGACTTGTACTACGAGTTTCTTGGGATATTGTATGGAATCTAGATATATTATTTGTTGATCACCTTTATTTTATTATAATTGTGTTAACTATTAATTGGATGACCTAACGGGTTGGGTTAGGAGCCATCACGACTAGTGGATTTTGTATCATGACAGAATGATGCACAAAGTTATCCAAGCAAAACCGATCGGCTCTTTGGATCCCAACTTTGAGGAGTTCAATTGATATCAACTTTTTTGTATATTGGATGTTCAATTTATCATCTTCATACTCGCTCCGTTCCAGTTTATGTGAAGGTAGTTGACTGGGCACGAATTTTAAGAAACAAAGAAAGACTTTTAAAACTTAATGTCCCAAATAAACAATAGAAAAGTGTGGCTAGAAATCTTCTCATTAAGGGTTATAAGAGAATATTGAAGTTGAATTATTACTAAATATAGAAATATGTCATTCTTTTTGGAACTGACTAAAGAGAACAGAGTGTCAAAGAGAATATTAAATTTGAATTGGCATCGAATGAAGAACGTGTAGTTTTCCTCTCATTTTGACACGGGGTTGAGCATAAATCTGACTTTATGCCTTGAGAATTGGGCAATTGGTGTTGCTTCACATGAGACTCCATATTTGTTGCAGAGCTAGCAGGTAGAGGACACGAATGCGGAACGACACACAGTTCACTAGAGTAGGACTCCAGAGAAGAACAATCAGAAAATTTGCTACTTCCCACCAGCAACATCAATTCGTAATTTGTTTATCATGCGCGCACCACAAATAATTCCAAGAGTACCTGCTACTTCCCACTATCCAGATACCGGGTAAATCTGTCTACCTAGTCTTAAAAGCATCAAGTCGTAATTTATTCATTCAAAAAATATATGCCTCTATGATCCCCTTTAAGAGGACATACTCATAATCCTTTTTTACTGTAAAATAGCCTCTATACTTTGGAATTCTATTTTGAACCTTTACGTAACTAAAGTGAAAATTGACATAGATAAAATTATACTCGTCGAATGTATGTAGAAAAAGATACAGTTAAAATGAGTTTACGAACTCACCTTCTTTGTGTGAATGACTAAAACAAGTGATTGTGATTGTTTGTGATCGTCAATTGAGTTATCATAAACCTATCACAAACTAGGAAAATTCCTACAGTTAAAGGAAAATTATAATACAAGATTATTTAAAAAATAATAAATTTTTCTTAAAGAGCAATATTTTTAACCTACTCATTACCAGATAATTTTCTATTTGAGCCAATAGTAATACCCAAAGACTCTAGATTTGCATCCATACCCAGCTTTACTTTATCGTCTATTTTTGCTTCCATATCCTTTGTTGCTTCAATAATTTTTCACCCATTGCTTTTATTTCTTCTTTTGCTTCAAATAACTTTTTCTCCACCGCTTTTACTTTTTCTTTTGCTCCAGACAATTTTTCGTCCATCTCAATTCTTATAGCGGAGGTAGCCTTTTCAACTTCTATCTCAACCCTTCTATCAAAATCTCTTTTCTCAGCCTGAGATCGTTTATGTTCAGATCCATAAACAAAACTTGGAGCTGCTACTTTTCCTAGAGTTCGAACATTTCCATGAGTGTCTGGTCCCACAACCTGTGCATACACATCATTGGGAGCACTTCCAGGGAAATTTAACTCAAGATACACCTGTAACGACTTGATCGCTCGTTTCGAGAGTTGTAGCCCAGTTCCCCCATTTACTGCTCATTTTGTGCTTTACTGTTATTTTATGACTTACGGGGTTAGTTGGTTTGGGTCTGGAAGGATGTCAGAGAGAATTGAGACACTTAGTCTCATAATTAAAAGTTTAAGTTGGAAAAGTTGACCGGATATTGACTTATATGTAAACAACCCCAGATTTGAATTTTGATGGTTCTGTTAGCTTAGTTGGGTGATTTTGGACTTAGGATCATGTCCGGATAGTGATTTGGAGGTCCGTAGTAGAATTAGACTTGAAATGGGGAAATTTACATTTTTGGAAAATTTGACCGGGAGTGGAATTTTTGATATCGGGGTCAGATTCTTATTCTGGAAGTTATAATAGGTCTGTGATGTCATTTGTGACTTGTGTGCAAAATTTGGGGTCAACCGGACGTGATTTGATAGGTTTCGGCATAATTTGTGAAAGTTTGGAATTTCAAAGTTTATTAGACTTGAATAGGGGTGCGATTCGTGTTTTTGATGTTGTTTGAGGTGATTTGAAGGTTTGACTAAGTTGTAGGATGTTTTAAGACTCATTGGTATTTTTGGTTGAGGTATCAGGGGCCTCAGGTTGATTTCAGATGATTTTCCAAGAGAGGTTTGAAGTTGAAGAGTTGCTGAAGATTTGCAGCTACTGGTGTAATCGCACCTACGAAGTGGGAACCGCAAATGCTAGCTCGAAGAAGCAAGGAAGGGACCGCAAAATCGGTCAAAAAGGAAGCTGGGAGAGGTCGCAGGTGCGAGGTTCTTTCCGCACCTGCATATCTGCAGATGCGGGTATTGGATCGCAGAAGCGCATGGGCGCTTGGTGAGGCAGCTTTGTAGAAGCGGATGCCCCTTCCTAGAAACGTGCCCGAAGAATCAGACTGTGCACCACAGAAGTGTGAAAGTCCATAGATGTGGTCAAGTGAACTAAGCGGTTTTGCTGGGCAGAATTAAAAACACAAGGGTTCACGAATTTCTTCATTTTCAAACATTTTGAGCTCGGTCTAAGACGATTGTTTAGAGGGTTTTCGAGGAGATTCTTGAGGTAAGTCCATTGTGCTTGTTTTTGATCAATAATGTTGTATCCCTATTAATTTTCCCACCCAGTTTGTGTGTTTTTGAGGTGTAATGTGGGGGTTAGAGACTAGGGATTTGGGTGACGATTTGGTTATGGATTTTAATAAAAATTGCATGGTTGGATGGGCTTTAGGGTTTTGTGAGTTTTGTTGGATTCCGATACGTGGGCCTGAGGGGACCGACTTTGAACCAATTTCGGATTTTTGAGTGATAACTTCGTAATTTCTTGTAGAATTGATTCCTTTAGCCCTTACTGATTGTATTGTACTATTTGTGGCTAGATTTGGGTTATTTGAAGGCCGATTTGCGAGGCAAATGTGTGTTGGAGTGGAGTTATTCTAGGATTAAGGTAAGTAACACTTCTAAACTTGGCTTTGAGGGTTCGAAACCTCAAAATATATGTATGATTGGTGTTGAGGTGACGCACATGCCAAGTCACGGGTGTGCGAGCGTGCACCATGAGAATTGTGACCTGGTCGATTCCATGGCACTATATAGTGGACTTATCTTGTTGATGTCCGTGTCTTGATCATGTGATAAAGTAATTAAGTTGTTAATCATGCTAGAGATCATGTTTAGGCTATATGCCGATACTGTTGGGACCCATAGTAGTCGTTTCTTGCTATTGTCTTACTGATTTCATTGATATTTCGTTCTCAGTCATATTCATTCATTTCATTTCATATCACAAATCAGTCTCGGTTGTTCTTTATTGATACATCTTATAATTGTTTTCGGGCTAGTTTCATGACATTGTGAGCCCGTGGGAGAGAGAGACTAGAGAGAATGATGACTGAGTGAGGCCGAGGGCCTGATTATGAGTGACATTTATGGGATCGAGCTGCACGTCGTAGTGGTTGTACTGATTTATGATAGTGCTTGGGCTGAAGGAGCTCTCTGGAGTTTGCACATACCCCCAATGAACGTGGTTGATTGTATTGAGGGATGGATCTTCCCTGGACATGGATCTTGTCCGAAGCATTCATATACATGGGGATGGATCTTCCCTACGGGTATGATTGGCTCTACTCGGTATTGGGTGATCGATGGCCAGTTAATGTACATATTCTGGGATGGATCTTCCCTGGTCCGGATTTCCATATACAGTAATGAGTGATTGAGCATTTGAGAGTGTGAGCATATGAGGCGGTCAGCATAGTGCATCACATACAGCATGTGCATTGGCATGTATAAGTAAAGGAGTTATATTCTTTTTTTTTTTTGGTAAATAAACTTTTTGCATTAATCACCAATATATTATTTACAAATATGAGTAGACCATCTCAGTCTACTCTACAAGATAAAAGAAAGTATCCAAAAAAAAAAAAGACACTCTACATTCTATGCCGCACTAATATTTACAATTGCTAAGCAACACAGGCATATATCCTTCAGCTCTGGAGTTGCATATACAAGCGGCTCTCCTAGCTACGACCTCCCATGCAGTAGTTTTCTTCTCAAAGATCCGAGAATTTCTTTCAATCCACAGTGCATTGATATACTCTGTGTAGACTAGCTTAAGCACTCTTGCCAGTAGAGATCTGCTCTTAGTTTTCATAACTATTCATTGATGATTTGCTGCCCACGAGTGTATGGAAGGGTACTGAATTTGCAATCAAGTGCATGAGCCTGTGCCATAGGCATTTACCATATTCACATTCAACAAACAAATGGTCTCGCGTCTCTGATTTCTTATGGCAGAAAAAAATAGTGTCTTCTATATGAGTTCCCCATTTCTTCAGCCTATCAGCTATTAACATTCTCCCTTGTACTTGGAGCCACATGGTGAAGATGGATTTTGATGTTTCCTGGTTTGACACATCAATCCTTTCCATGGAACTTTTGGTAATACACCTAGTAGCTGCAAATACACTTGCTTTATGACTGTGCCTTGTGACAAGTTACTAATAAGGTGTAATCTGTCCCTTGCCTCAAACACCTTTCGAACCATCCAACATGCTTGCTTTGGTACTCCCATATCCTTAAACTCCTGCTCTTTGGTATAGTAGTTATTAATCCATCTAATCCACAGATTTTCCTTCTTGTTAGCCAACTACCTTCAGGTCTTAGTGATAGCAGATTTGTTCCACATAGCCAAGTTATATTCTTTATATCATTGAGATTTGATATATCTTACTGTATTGAGTTTAACTGTTGAATTTGAAAGCATGCCTACGTTTCTGCACTTTTATTTCTATAGTGAATTGTACCTGTTGAGTTCGTCACTATTTTCAGTCCAAAGTTTGGATTTGTTACTTATTAAGTTGGTTGTACTCACACTACACCCTGCACCTCGTGTGCAGATCTAGGTGCTTCTGGTCACGGCAGCTGCTGAGTGTGGAGTTAGGATCTCGGGAGACTATCAAGGTTGCTGTGTGGAGTTCACAAACCTTGACTCTCCTTCATTATCTTTACTTGTATTTCAGTTTTTACTCCTTAGACATTGTATTAGACTATATTTCGTTGTAGATGCTCATGTACTCGGTGACACCCTGGTTTTAGGAGAGATTGTACCGGGTTATGTATTTATTATCTATTATCAAAAAGGTTTTCCTTAAATGTTAACCGCTTTCGTATTTTTCAAAGCTTTTGTCTATTTTGAAATAGGGAAGCACCTGCAGACCCACCAGTCGCTCCAACTCAGGAGCAGGTACCAGATACAGTTCAGCCGGTGGGGCCAACTTAGGCACCCGTTGTGACCATCGTGATTCCAAGCCTTTAGGAGGCCTTAGCTCGGATTCTGACTGTGTGCACCGGTCTTGCTTAGGGAGTCTCTGTTCTGGCCGCAATATCCACTTATCAGGACGGGGAGGTACCCAAACTCCCGCCACCCTTACACCCGAGCAGATAATGCAGGGACTCTAGACACCAGGGGCACTACCAGCCCAGTTGGCTGCAACTGCTCATTTAGAGGATACTTGAGAGATTTGGGAGACTTAGACCTACATCATTTAGCGGTGCTGATTTAGAAGATGGCCAGGGCTTTCTGGATAAGTGCGAGCAGATGCTTCGAACAATGGGTATTCTGGAGACCAGAGAGTCTCGTTCACTACTTTTCAGTTTTCTAGGGCTACCTTCAAATGGTGGGAGGCTTATGAGAGGCGCAAGCCGATTGGTGCAGCGCCACTTACATGGCACTAGTTCTCTGTTCTCTTCCTGGAGAAGTTTGTTCCACAGTCTCGAAGAGAGGAGTTGTGTAGATAGTTTGAGAAGCTATGCCAGGATGGCATGTCTGTGATGCAGTACGAGATGAGGTTTTATAAGTTAGATCATCATGCAGTTTGGTTGGTTCCCATTGATAGGCAGAGGATTAAGAGGTTAATTGATGGCGTCACGTATCAGCTGTGGTTGCTTATGACTCGAGAGACGGTATCTGGTGCTACTTTTGATGAGGTAGTTGACATTTCTCAATAGATAGAGATGGTTCACAATCAAGAGCGAGGTGAGATGGAGGAAGAGGCCTCGTGGACCGGGTGGTTTCAATGGTGTTCCTTTTGGGAGTCAGTTCCACCACAGCAGGGGTCCTCCTTATAAGCATGCTCAGACGGCTCGTCTAGTTCATAGTGGTGCATCATCCGGTCAGGGTTCCTACAGTACTCATCAAGGTCAGTCATCTCTCATTACCCTTCCAGCTTAGAGTTCGTCCCATGCACCTTTAGTTCAGGGCTCATTGACACTAGGTTTTCCTAGTAGATATAATAGTGCTTGGGGCTCCCTTCACTCCCCAACTCCATTCGAAGGGAGGGGTTGTTTTGAGTGTGGATATATGGGTCACATCAAGAAGTATTGTCCCTACCTTACGGGAGGCCCAACTCGGCAGAGGAGTCAGACTACGACTTCAGCACCCATTACTTTACCACTCACCCACCCACCCAGCTCAGGGTGGAGCTCAGTTAGCTAGGGGTCGCCCTAGAGGGGGAGGCCGATCAGGTGGCGATCAGGTCCGACTTTATGCTATTCCTGCCAGATCAGATGTTGTTGCTTTAGATGCAGTGATCACAGGTATTGTCTCAATTTTCCATAGGGATGCCTCTGTATTATTTGACCCTGGTTCCACTTATTTGTATATATCATAATATTTTGCTCATTTTCTGGATATGCACTGTGAGTCCTTATTTTCATCAATTTATGTATGTACGTCGGTGGGAGATACTATTATTGTGGATCGTGTATATCGATTGTGTGTAGTGATTATTGGGAGTCTGGAGAATAGAGCTAATCTCTTGTTGCTTATTATGGTTGATTTTGATGTGATCTTGGGTATGGATTGGTTGTCTCCATGTCATGATGTTCTAGATTGTCACGATAAGACCGTGACATTTGCGATGCTGGGGTTGCCGAGGATTGAGTGGAGATGTTTTATAGACTATGTTCCCAGCAGAGTGATTTTGTATTTAAAGGACCATCGGATGGTTGGGAAGGGTTGTTTATCCTATTTGGCCTTTGTGAGGGATGTTAGTGCTGATGCTCCCACTATTGATTCTCTGTTCCGGTGGTGGGGAATTCCCGGATGTGTTTCCTGCAGACCTGCCAGGCATGCCGCCTGATAGGGATATTGACTTGGTGCCGGGAACTCAGCCCATTTCTATTTTGCCTCATCGCATGGCACTAGCCGAGTTGAAGGAATTGAAGGATCAGCTTCAAGAACTCCTTGATAAGGGGTTTATTCATCCTAGCGTGTCACCTTGGGGTGCACTAGCTCTGTTTGGGAAGAAGAAGGATGGTACTATGAGGATATGTATAGATTATAGGTAGTTGAACAAAGTCACAATCAAGAAGAAGTATCTTTTGCCGCATATTCATGATCTGTTTGACCAGCTTCGGGGAGAGAGGGTGTTTTCCAATATTGATTTGAGATCTAGGTGTCACCAATTGAAGATTCGAGACTCAGATATTCTAAAGACAGCCTTCAGGATCTGTTATGGTCATTGATTTCCTTGTGATGTCTTTTGGGCTGACCAATGCCCCAACATCATTCATGCATCTGATGAACAATGTGTTTCAGCCTTATCTCGACTCGTTTGTCATAGTGTTCATTGATGATATCCTGTGTACTCTCGTACCAAGGAGGAGCATGCCCAACATTTGAGGATTGTGTTGTAGCGGTTGAGGGAGAGAAGCTTTATGCCATGTTCTCCAAGTGTGAGTTTTGGCTCAGCTCAGTGGCATTCTTGGGGTACAATGAGGGTATTCAGGTGGATCCGAAGAAGATAGAGCAGGTTCAGAGTTGTCCTAGACCGTCCTCAGCTACGGAGACTCAGAGATTTCTCGGCTTGGCCAATTATTATCATCATTTCATGGAGTGTTTCTTATCTATTGCATTGCCCTTTACCAAATTGACCCAAGAGGGTGCTTCTTTTAGGTGATCGCATGAGTGCGAGGAGAACTTTCAAAAGCTCAAGACAACCTTGACCACAACTCCAGTTCTAGTTTTTCCATCAGCTTCAGGCTCTTATACATTATATTATGATGATTCTCGAGTTGGTATTGGGTGTGTGTTGATGCAGGAGGGTAGAGTGATTTCTTATGCTTCTCGTCAATTGAAGCCACATGAGAAGAGCTACCTTGTGCATGATTTGGAGTTAGCTGCCATCTTTCATGCATTGATATTTGGAGGCATTATCTCTATAATGTGTTTTGTGAGGTGTTTATGGATTATCAGAACCTCCAACAATTGTTCAAATAGAATGATCTAAATTTGAGGCTGTGAAGATGGTTGGAGCTGCTAAAGGACTATGATATCACCGTTCTGTATCACCGCGGGATGGCCCATGTGATGGCCGATGTATTGAGTAGAAAGGCGGTGAGTATGGGTAGTTCTGCTTTTATTCCCGTTGGTGAGAGACCTCTTGCAATTGATGTTCAGGCTTTGGCCAACTAGTTCGTGAGATTGGATATTTCGGATCCCACCTGGGTTCTAGCTTGTGTGGTTTCTCGGTCTTCCTTATATGATTGCATCAGAGAGCGCTAGTATGATGGTCCCCATTTGCTTGTCCTTAAGGAAACGGTTCAAAACGGTGATGCCATAGATGTGACTATTGGGGATGATGGGGTATTGAGGATGCTGGGTCGGATTTGTGTGTCTAATGTGGATGGGCTACGTGAGTTAATTTTGGAGGAGGCCCACAGTTCGCGGTATTCCATTCATCCGGGTGCCGCAAAGATGTACCAGGACTTGAGGCAATACTATTGGTGGAGAAGGATGAAGAAGGATATAGTGGGGTTTGTAGCTCGGAGCCTTAACTCTCAGCAGGTGAAGTATGAGAATTAGAGACCGGGTGGATTCCTTCAGAGATTAGAGATTCTAGAGTGGAAATGGGAGTGAATAACCATGGATTTCGTAGTTGGGCTCCCACTGACTTCGAGGAAGTTCGATGCTATTTGGGTGATTGTGGATCGACTGACCAAGTCCGTGCACTTCATTCCAGTTGGTACTACTTATTCTTCAGAGCATTTGTCTGGGATTCACATCCGGGAGATTTTTTGCTTTCACGGTGTGCCAATGTCCATCATTTCAGATTGGGTCACACAATTTACATTGCAGTTTTGGAGAGCACAACGTTTCACCCTTAGAAGAACGGGCAGTCCGAGCGCATTATTCAGATATTGGAGGACATGCTACATGCTTGTGTCATTGATTTTGGGGGTTGATGGGATCAGTTTGTGCCGCTCGCGGAGTTTTCCTACAACAACAACTACCAGTCAAGCATTCAGATGGTTCTGTATGAGGCTTTGTATGGGAGACGGTGTAGATCTCCAGTGGGTTAGTTTGATCCGGGTGAGGATACACTATTGGGTAGTGACTTGGTTCGGGATGCATTGGACAAGGTTAAATTGATTCAAGAGTGGATTCGCACGGTGCAATCTAGAAAGAAGAGCTATGCCAACAGGAAGGTTCGTGATGTTGCTTACATGGTTGGGAGAAGGACTTTCTTAAGGTTTCACCCATGAAGGGTGTTATGAGATTTGGGAAGAAGGGCAAGTTGAGCCCTCGGTATATTAGGCCGTTTGAGGTGCATCAGAGGATTGGGGAGGTGGCTTACAAGCTTGCCTTTTCAACTAGTTTGTCGAGCGTGCATCTAGTATTTCATGTTTCTATGCTCCGGAAGTATGTCGGCGATCCATCTCATGTTTTGGATTTCAACACGATTCAGCTGGATGGTGATTTTACTTATGATGTGGAGACGATGGCCATTTTGGATCGGCAGGTTCGAAAGTTGGGATCAAAGGATATAACTTCAGTGAAAGTGCAGTGAAGAGGTCAGCTAGTTGAGAAGGCTACATGGGAGACCGAGCGGGAGATGCGGAGCAGATACCCACACCTATTTGAGACGCCGACCGGGTATGATTCTAGACCCGTTCGAGGAAAAGGTTTGTTTAAGAGGGGGGATGTAACGACCCGGCCGGTCGTTTCGAGAGTTTTAGCACCGTTCCCCCATTTACTGCTCATTTTGTGCTTTACTGTTGTTTTATGACTTACCGGGTTAGTTGGTTTGGGTCCGGAAGGATTTCAGAGTGAATTGAGACACTTAGTCTCATAATTGAAAACTTAAGTTGGAAAAGTTGACCGGATGTTGACTTATTTGTAAGCGACCCTAGATTTGAATTTTGATGGTTTTGTTAGCTCCGTTGTGTGATTTGGGACTTAGGAGCGTGTACGGATTGTGATTCGGAGGTCCGTAGTGGAATTAAACTTGAAATGGCGAAAGTAGAATTTTTGAAAACTTTGATCGGGAGTGAACCTTTTGATATCAGGGTCGGATTCCGAATCCAGAAGTTGGAGTAGGTCTGTGGTGTTATTTGTGAATTGTCTTCGAAATTAGGGGTCAATCAGACGTGATTTGATAGGTTTTGGCGTCGTTTGTAGAAATTTGGAATTTCAAAGTTTATTAGGCTTGAATTGGGTGCGATTTGTGGTTTTGATGTTGTTTGAGGTGATTTGAAGGTTCGACTAAGTTCGTATGATGTTTCAAGACTTGTTGGTATGTTTGGTCATGGTCCCAGGGGCCTCGGGTTCATTTCAGATGATTTTCGGAGCGAGGTTTGAAGTTGAAGAGTTGCTGAACATTTCCAAATACTAGTCTTATCGCACCTGCGGAATGGGAAACACAGATACGAGCTCGTAGAAGCGAGAAAGGGACCGCAAAAGCGGTCAAGAAGGAAGCTGGCAGAGATCCCAGAAGTCCTTTTCGCACCTGCGTGTCTGCAGATGCGGGTATTGGATTGCAAAAGCATAGGGGCACATGGTGAGGCAGCTCCGCAGAAGCGGACGTCCCTTCGCAGAAGCGTGTCCACGAAAGCAGACTGTGCGCAACAAAAGCGTTAAAGGCCGCATATGCGGTCAAGTCAATCGCATAAGAGGTTTTGCTGAACAGAATTAAAAACACAAGGGTTCCCGATTTTCTTCATTTTCAAACTTTTTGAGCTCGGACTAAGGCTAGTTTTGAGAGGGTTTTTGAGGGGATTCTTGAGGTAAGTCCCTTGTAAGTGTTTTTGACTCGGTGAAAAACCGTAATACGCCCTGAGGAATTCCTACCAGCAGACTTCCCTGTACTCAAAGTGAATTGTCTAAGTGCTCTCCTTTGTCTCATTGTTTATCTCGTAATCATTCGATTCCGCCCCTAAAGCTAGCTCCTACTCCTCCTCCTTCTCCTTTAGGATAGGATCCTCCTTGGTCCTTTTTACATAACACTCTCGGCTCCACCTAGTTTGTATGTTTATGAGGTGTAATTTGGGGGTTTGAGGCTAGGGATTTGGAGAGTTGATTTGGAGGATTTGGTGACGATTTAGTGATGGATTTTGATAATAACTGCATGGTTAGACTTGTGGTTGGATGCGCTTTCAGGTTTTGTGAGTTTTTTTGGGTTCCAAAACGTGGGCCCGAAGGGTTAGCTTTGAACCGATTTCAGATTTTTGAGTGATAACTTTGGAATTTCTTGTAGAATTGATTCCTTTAGTGCATATTGATTGTATTGTACTGTTTGTGGCTAGATTCGTGTCATTTGGAGGCCGATTTGCGAGGAAAAGGTGTGTTGGAGTAGATTTGTGCTCGGATTGAGGTAATTGACACTGCTAAACTTGGCTTTGAGGATTGAAACCCTGAAATATGTATTACATGATTGGTGTTGAGGTGACGCACATGCCAAGTGAGGGCGTGCGAGCGTGCACCGTGAGAATTGTGACGTGGTCAAATCCGTGGCACTATATAATGGACTTATCTTGTTAATGCACGTGATTTCATCATATGATAAAGTAATTAAGCTGTTAATCATGCTAGAGATCATCTTTAGGCTATATGCCGATACCGTTGGGACCTATAGTGGTCGTTTCTTGTTGGTTTCTTATTGATTTCATTGATATTTCATACTTAGTCATAGTCATTCATTTCATATCACATCTCAGTCTCTGTTGTTATTTGTTGATACATCATATCGGTTTTTTCGAGCTAGTTTTATGACATTGTAAAGCCTGTGAGAGAGAGACTAGAGAGATTTATGACTAAGTAAGGCCGAGATCCTGATTATGAGTGATATTTATGGGATCGGGCTGCACCCCGCAACAATTATACTGATTTATGATAGCGCTTGGACTGAAGGAGCCCCTCCAGAGTCTGCACACAATCCTAGTGAGGGCAGTTGATTATATTGAGGGATGGATCTTCCCTGGTCATGGATCTTGTCTGAAGCATTCATATATGTGGGGATGGATCTTCCCCAAGGGATGGATTGTACTTACTCAGTACTGGGTGACCGATGTATATATTCCGGGATAGATCTTCCCTGGGCCGGATTGGCTATATATAGTACTGAGTGATTGAAATGGATGAAGAAGGATATAGTGGGGTTTGTAGCTCAGAGCCTTAACTCTCAGTAGGTAAAGTATGAGCATTAGAGACCGGGAAAATTGCTTCAGAGATTAGAGATTCTAGAGTGGAAATGGGAGCGAATAACCATGGATTTCGTAGTTGGGCTCCCACTGACTTCGAGGAAGTTCGATGCTATTTGGGTGATTATGGATTGACTGACCAAGTCCGTGCACTTCATTCCAGTTGGTACTACTTATTCTTCAGAGCATTTGGCTGAGATTTACATCTGGGAGATTTTTTTGCTTTCACGGTGTGCCAATGTCCAGATTGGGGCACACAGTTTACATTGCAGTTTTGGAGAGCTGTGCAGCGAGAGTTGGGTACCCAAGTTGAGTTGAGCACAACATTTCATCCTTAGACGAACGGGCACTCCGAGCGCACTCTTCAGATATTGGAGGGCATGCTACACACTTGTGTCATTGATTTTGGGGGTTCATGAGATCAGTTTGTGCCGCTCGCGGAGTTTTCCTACAATAATAGCTACCAATCAAGCATTCAGATGGCTCTGTATGAGGATTTGTATGGGAGATGGTGTAGATCTCCAGTGGGTTAGTTTGAGCCGGGTGAGGATAGACTATTGGGTAATGACTTGGTTCAGGATGCATTGGACAAGGTTAAATTGATTCAAGAGAGACTTCGCACGGTGCAGTCTAGACAGAAGAGCTATGCCAACAGGAAGGTTCGTGATGTTGCTTACATGGTTGGGAGAAGGACTTGCTTAAGATTTCACCCATGAAGGGTGTTATGAGATTTGGGAAGAAGGGCAAGTTGAGCCCTCGGTACATTGGGCCATTTGAGGTGCATAAGAGGATTGGGGAGGTGGCTTACAAGCTTGCCTTTTCATCTAGTTTGTCGATCATGCATCCAGTATTTCATGTTTCTATGCTCCGGAAATATGTTGGCGATCCATCTCATGTTTTGGATTTCAACACGATTAAGCTAGATGGTGATTTTACTTATGATGTGGAGACGATGGCCATTTTGGATCGGCAGGTTCAAAAGTTGAGATAAAAGGATATAGCTTAAGTGAAAGTGCAGTGGAGAGGTCAGCTAGTTGGGAGACCGAGCGGGAGATGCGGAGTAGATACCCACACCTATTTGAGACGCCGACCGAGTATGATTATAGACCCATTTGAGGAAAAAGGTTTGTTTAAGAGTGGGAGGATGTCACGACCCGGCCGGTTGTTTCGAGAGTTGTAGCACCGTTCCCCCATTTACTGCTCATTTTGTGCGTTACTGTTGTTTTATGACTTACCTGGTTAGTTGGTTTGGGTCCGGAAGGATTTCAGAGTGAATTGAGACACTTAGTCTCATAACTGAAAACTTAAGTTGGAAAAGTTGACGGCATGTTGACTTATGTGTAAACGACCCCATATTTGAATTTTGATGGTTCCGTTAGATCCGTTGTGTGATTTGGGACTTAGGAGGGTGTACGGATTGTGATTCGGAGGTCCGTAGTGGAATTAAACTTGAAATGGCGAAAGGAGAATTTTTGAAAAATTTGATCGGGAGTGACCTTTTGATATCAGGGTCGGATTTCGATTCCAGAAGTTGGAGTAGTTCTGTGGTGTTATTTGTGAATTGTGTGCAAAATTTGGGGTCAATCAGACGTGATTTGATAGGTTTTGGCGTCGTTTGTAGAAGTTTGGAATTTCAAAGTTTATTAAGCTTGAATTGGGGTGCGATTTGTGTTTTTGATGTTGTTTGAGGTGATTTGAAGGTTCAACTATGTTTGTATGATGTTTCAAGACTTGTTGGTATGTTTGGTCAAGGTCCCGGGGGCCTCGGGTTGATTTCGGATGATTTTGGGAGCGAGATTTGAAGTTGAAGAGTTGCTAAAGATTTGCAAATACTAGTGTAATCGCACCTGCGGAGTGGGAAACACAGATACGAGCTCGCAGAAGAGAGAAAGGGACCGCAGAAGCGGTCAAGAAGGAAGCTGGCAGAGGTCCCAGGTGAGAGGTCCTTTTCGCACCTCCGTGTCTGCAGATGCGGGTATTGGATTGCAAATGACAGGGGCACATGGTGAGGCAGCTTCACAGAAGCGGACCTCCCTTCGCAGAAGCATGTCCACAAAAGCAGACTGGGCGCAGCAAAAGCGTGAAAGGCCGCATATGCGGTCAAGTCAACCGCATAAGAGGTTTTGCTGAACAGAATTAAAAACACAAGGGTTCCCGATTTTCTTCATTTTCAAACTTTTTGAGCTCGGACTAAGGCGAGTTTTGAGAGGGTTTTCGAGGGGATTCTTGAGGTAAGTCCCTTGTGAGTGTTTTTGATCAATAATCTTGTATCCCTATTGATTTTCCCACCTAGTTTGTGTGTTTATGAGGTGTAATTTGGGGGTTTGAGGCTAGGGATTTGGAGAGTTGATTTGGAGGATTTGGGTGACGATTTGGTGATGGATTTTGATAATAATTGCATGGTTAGACTTGTGGTTGGATTGGCTTTCAGGTTTTGTGAGTTTTTTTGGATTTCGAAACGTGGGCCCGAGGGGTTAGCTTTGAACTGATATCAGATTTTTGAGTGATAACTTCGTAAATTTCTTGTAGAATTGATTCCTTTAGTGCATATTGATTTTATTGTACTGTTTGTGGCTAGATTCGTGTCATTTGGAGGCCGATTTGCGAGGAAAAGGTGTTTTGGAGTAGATTTGTGCTCGGGTTGAGGTAAGTGACACTTCTAAACTTGGCTTTGAGGGTTGAAACCCCGAAATATGTGTTACATGATTGGTGTTGAGGTGACACACATGCCAAGTGAGAGCGTGCATGCGTGCACCTTGAGAATTGTGACCTGGTCAAATCCATGGCACTATATAATGGACTTATCTTGTTAATGCCCGTGATTTCATCATATGATAAAGTAATTAAGCTGTTATTCATGCTAGAGATCATCTTTAGGCTATATGCCGATACTGTTGGGACCCATAGTGGTCGTTTCTTGTTGGTTTCTTATTGATTTCATTGATATTTCATACGCAGTCATAGTCATTCATTTCATATCACATCTCAGTCTCTGTTGTTATTTATTGATATATCATATCGGTTTTTTCGAGCTAGTTTTATGACATTGTAAAGCCCGTGAGAGAGAGACTAGAGAGATTGATGACTAAGTAAGGTCGAGATCCTGATTATGAGTGATATTTATGGGATCGGGCTGCACGCTGCAACAATTATACTGATTTATGATAGCGCTTGGGCTGAAGAAGCCCCTCCGAAGTCTGCACACAATCCCAGCGAGGGCAGTTGATTATATTGAGGGATGGATCTTCCCTGGACAAGCATCTTGTCTGAAGCATTCATATACTTGGGGATGGATTTTCCCCACGGGATGGATTGGACCTACTCAGTACTGGGTGACCGATGTATATATTCCGGGATGGATCTTCCCTGGGTCGGATTGGCCATATATAGTACTGAGTGATCTTCTCTGTTATTTCTATAATGAACTGTACCGGTTGAGTTCGTCACTACTTTCATTCCAAAGTTTGGATTTGTTACTTATCGAGTTGGTTGCACTCACGCTACACCCTACACCTCGTGTGTATATCCAGGTGCTTCCGGTCACGTCGGCTACTGAGTGTGGAGTCAGGATCTCGAGATACTATCGAGGTAGCTGCATGGCGTTCGCAGACCTTGACTCTCCTTCATTTTCTTTACTTGTATTTCAGTTTTTACTCCTTAGACATTGTATTAGACTATCTTTTGTTGTAGAGGCTCATGTACTAGACGACACCCTGGTTTTGGGAGAGATTGTACTGGGTTGCGTATTTTTTTTCTGTTTTCAAAAAGGTTTTTCTTAAATATTAATTGCTTCCATATTTTTCAAAGCTTTCGGTTATGTTGAAATAGTTGAGTAATTGGCTTGCCTAGTTCCATGATAGGCGCCATCATGATGGTTGGTTTTGGGCCGTGACAACACCTTAGCAAGTTCATCAATTTCTTTCTTTTGGAAAAGAAAAGTTACTAAAATTTTATATTGTAAATTAAGTAATTTTATATTCATAAAGAATGGGAATTTACCATATTTTCATCAGCTATCTCATTTACTGGTTGTTTATTCTTTCTCGTATGTGTTTCTTTGAACATCTCGATACGACTTGGTTTTACAACATTCTTCTTTGTCTTCTGTTTAAATAGTAAAAAATTGTAACAAATATATTCAAGAAAATAAGTATTGATAAGATAAGATAAGATATTATACAGAATAAGTACCTTGGTAATTTTTTGTTTCATGTGAATCATTTCTTGATTTACCAGATCAGATAGCCCGTTCTTCATCTTGTGGCCAGTTTTGAGGAGGTTGAGGCATTGCCGCACCTCCCATTTGTGCTTCTTGTTGCTCCGAAAAATCAGGCAGAAGCATTTCTTGACTGGAATTTCTTTGTCTTTTTCTTGCCATCACAACAAAGTTGCTCAAAAACTATAGTTCCTGCAAAATTGAAAATTATTTTCTACTATCCAAAGTATAAATAATATCAAACTAACAAGCCAAACAAAAAACACATGCGCATATGAGATTTAAATAACTTAAAAGCATAGTAAGAAATCCCCAACTCGATGATCTATGTAAAATAACAATCTTTACTAAAATAGTGATAAAAATAATAAAAGTAACTAAGATATGTCGTCTTCATCATCATATGTTTCATTACTTTCCAAAGTAAGTGGGTCAATATCTATTCCCGACACACCTTCTCTAACCCATTTAATTTCCTCTTCATTTTCAAATATAGTATCATCCAGCTGTTGTTCATGCCACAATTCCATGTGATATTCCATTTACTCATTTGCTGGTTTGTTTTCACATAAATTATAAAAACCTCTTGGTTTAATTTGAACTACAATTTGCCATTCTTTTTCCATTGAATGGTGGGCATAAAACACCTGTTGAGCTTGAGAAGCAAAGATGAAAGGTTCATTTGACGGGTGCTGCCTTTTGTATTGTAGATGAGAAAAATTAACAAGAGTAAGCCCATAATCATCTTCCACAATAAGTCCATTGTTATTGTGTCACGATCCCAATTTTTCACCTTAGGATGTCCTGATGACACCTAGTCTCTAAGACTAGGTAAACCTAATACATGCTGATTTAATAATAGAATTAAACTATTTAATCATTTATCATACACCATTAAATGACATACATAGCCGCTAGTATGGAGTCATAAGCACTACTAAGTTGAAGGAAGAACAATGACCATTCAAATAGTACTACCTCGTATTCACATTTCACAATTTAAATCACAATCCTTCCTTATATCACTGTGTGAACCTTACATTTAGTTATGGAAATTATTTTTGCCGAAATAACTACATGCATTTTAGCTCACCTTATCTCACTGCGTGACTTTAAGTAGTTCCCCTACTAACAACATACGTATCAAGCCACCTTATTTCACCACATATGTATCAGCCCCTAGCATTATACCACCGCATACGTATCAATATCACAACACAATCACAACTCGCACCACAAGTGCCCATATGCCACAACTTGCCACAAAGTCATCACCAATATTTCCACAACAAATAGCCCATGGCTCAGTCACAATGTGCACAAGAATTTTAACAATAACAAAATGAATGGAAATACTCAACAAGGAAAGATATCTCAACAATTAACAACTCCGCCTCAATTTGATAACGGCTATTACAACTTCAACACCAATAACTCAACAAGATTATATTCCACGAAATAACAACTTCAATTAAAAGTGATTCAACAATTAAGAGGTAAAAAGACAATAAGGAAGAAAATAACTTCAACTAAAGCATATAAGAGTAAAATAACAAGTAAGAGGTAGAACAAGTGCTAACAACGTAAAATAGAGCATGTAAGAGTAGATTGATAATGAGAGATATAACATGTTATGAAAATTTAGTTTAAGGCATGGAAAGAGTCTAGATAATCTAAACTGGTCAAATATCATATTTTCTTGTGTACCCACTCATCACCTTAGATACATAGGTTTCACATAACAAAATAACACAATCAACCCAAATCCTAAGGGGTAGTTTTCCTTACACAAAGTTAAGCAAGATACTTAGCTCAACTAAACAAAATCAGTCCTATGAAAACGCATTTCCCCTAAAATTCACCTCTACATGGCTCAAATATAACCAAAAATGACTTAATAACATCAAACAATGCAAGATAAACCAATTACAATAAATAAAGCTATCATCTTTACACTTTCCCCAAAAACTCAACAAAAGTCAATGCTAGATGCGCCTTGGATTCTAAATACAAGCTTACCCGAGCGAAACCCGAACCAATGCAAGCTCACACTATCAAAAATAAATATAATCGGAGTCCGATAGCTCAACCAATTTTCCAAAATATCGCTCTTGGGTGTTCATGATCCAAGAGTCCAACCCACACTAGTTGGGTCCCATATCTCCCGAAATACTCCTCCAAAACCCGTCAAATTTGAGTATGTTGTTCTCCTAATAAAGGAGAATGAGACCCCAAAAGGATTCGGGAAATAAACGCCTCTAACTCATTTTCAATTTTTAAAATTTAGGACATAACCCTAGGTCTTGATTTAAAGAATTAAATAGGTTTTCTATTAAAATCATGGATTAAAGCTCAAACCAAGGGAATGAATCTAAGGGAAATACATAGGTTATGATTTATATATTACCCAATGGAAGAAACTTGACGAACATCCTTGAATTCTCCCAATCCCAACCTTTCAAGATGAGAAAAACTCCAACAACATTAACCGCCAAAAATGCCTAGATTTTCAGCATCGTTTCTTGTTTCAAATAATCCCCAAACTCAATTTTGATGCCTCTAATGGATTTCTCGTGAAATTCCAGTCAAGTTAGGATTTTGAATCACTCAATTTGACCTTATAATGAAGGAGATATGTTGGTTTTAATATTTGGAAATAATGCAGATTTTTAAATACGAATTCTGTGACAATTTAGTAATAAATCTGAAAAATCTAGCAACCCAATTCTTAGTAAAATGACCATAAATTACTCATATGATGTCGAAACTTTATGATTTCAGTTGCTATGGTTCCAAAATTACGATACGGATATAATGGTTTAGTCATGATATGAATCAAAGGCCGTTTGATCAATATGGTAACATATATGCTCAAATCGACGTCGAAACTGAAAACAATTACCATACGACCCAAACTTATCCAAAACTCATCAGAATTTAACCAAACTTTTTGGACATGTCCAAATCATTGTACAAATTTTGTTGAAATAATTAAAATCCAGTTCCGAGTCTGTTTACCCAAAAGTAAAACCTTGGTCAACTCTTCCAACTTAAAGCTTCTAAAATGAGAATCATTTTCCAAATCAATCTCGAACCGCTCGAAAATTGAAACCAACCATACACGTAAGTCATAATACATAATATGAAGCTACTCAATATCTCAAATCACCGAATGGAACGCTAAAGCTCAAAGACCGGTCGGGTCGTTACATTCACCCCCATTTACCCCCATTTAAATATACGTTTGTCCTCGAACGAGCCAAGAGTCGTTCCAAAGCCATCACATCACCATATAACCTCACCATACATATAACCATGTGTGATCCCACGTCATCCCAATCCATATAAGCCCGAAAAGACCACCTGACAGAGGATCCTTACTTCAACCTTAGTCCATAAATCTTAAAACCCAAATCCCCAATATCCGAAACTCATTATATGACCCGATTCTTGCATCTATGCACCGTATAAATCTGAATAAGCTGTATCAATCCATAACCATATCTCAAGGCATAATCACATGATATACCACATAACTCAAATACTCATAGTAATAACTTTTGACTTTAATAGCTGCTCGATAATCAACCCGACACCAGTAACAAACCTCATATAAACTAAAACCTTGTTCTGAATCTTTGTACACTAACAATGATGAAAGAAACATACAAAAACTCATAACAACTATAGCCAAAATCTAAGTCGACTAGTGAAACAATTCTTGCAAACATACCTTAATCCAATCCGATGGCACTCATTTCAGGACCAATAACCTCACCTCATCCAGTACAAGTTACTCAACCGACCTGTCAGATGAATCCTACTTAGAGCCTCATATCGTGCAATCCACGCATTAACAAACAATAATTCAAATATACCCAACGATGGAAAGTGAATGAAAATGAAAAACCATACCGTCAGCTCAACAGATACCACCACGAAGCGCAATGCTTTTAATCCGCCACACAAGAGGAAACATAACACACAAAATAAGCACAAAGTATCATATCCTAGCATATCTCCATTGTGATGCATGACCCAATCCGACATCGGACCACCTGGAATATGCCGAGCCATGATACTCACAATCAACAACCTTAAGCATATCAATATCAAACACACGAAGCACGTGACCATAACTATGGAGATATGGACATCACTATATTCAAGAAACAGGAAGACCATAACCAAGGCACAATCAACTATTCAACACCCCAAGAGCAATCTCGCTCGAATTTCACTACAAAGCCCAAACATAACCACATCAGTGTGCAGATAACCAACAGAGCACACATCATCGCAGCATATGAGAGTAACACATGAGACATATCAGAACAAAAATGTGATCCACCTTAAATGATAACATACCCCTCCACAATAATTGTAATGAGTAGATAAATCTGACCTGGTTTAGACTATACATCCTTATTAGACCTAGTTGTAGCCTCCAAATCAATTCCGATCCTTCGGAAGTACGTAGATAGCCTCTGAAAATCCCACAATAACATATTTATAGTACATACCATCTATTGCCAACCTCTTAACATACCTTCCTCATTCACAACCATGGAACAATCTGCCTCGAGAACCCTCTGAGTCCTCAAATCCCTAGAATACTAGAATCTCCATCTGATCACAACTACACTACTCAAATAACTTTTACATTTCTCACATATGGTCAGCCCAATAGAAGTACTTCTATAATTATTTCGTTCCACAAAGCACAATCTGGACATCAATAGTCGATCAACCAGGTATTTACCATAATAACATTCATGCATTTGCAAGTAGCATTCTTCTAAACATCGTGTAACGACCCGACCAGTTGGTTCAGTGTTCATCGCGTTCACGTGGGGGATCTTGCGTTCGCGTAAGAGGAATTTTGCAGCTGAGTATTTTTTGCTACACGGATGCGAGGCACTTTCCACATTCACGAAGAAGCATCTGGGTAGAATATAAGATTTCAAAAATGAGGGTTAGAGTAAAATCTTATAATTGGACTTTGGGAGCTCAGATTGAGGCAATTATTGGAGGGATTTTCATGAAATTGATTGGGGTAAGTGATTCTAACTCCGATTTGGTTAATATACATGAATCTATCATTGTTTTTATCATTTAATTAGTATTTTGGGTTGAAAAAATTAGGGGAAATTGTAGAAACTTCTTAGGTTTTAACTTGAGGATTTGGAGATCGAGTTGTCGGATTTGAGTAATTTTGTTATGGTTCGATTCGTGGTTGAATGGGTGTTTGAATTTTTCTAATTTTGTCAGTTTTCGAGATATGGGCCCGAGGTTGACTTTTTGACTTTTGTTAAAGAACATAACTTTGTCATATGGAATTGATTCCTATAGCTTGTGTTGATTGTATCGAATTTTTTGTGGCTAGATTTGAGGCGTCCGGAGGCCGATTTGCGAGGCTAGGGCTTATTGGAGTAGAAATTTACACGGTTTGAGGTAAGTAACACTTCTAAACTTTGTTTTGAGGGTATGAATCCCTGAATTATGTGTTATGTGGTTGGTGTTGAGGTAACACACATAATAGGTGACGAGCGTGTGGGTGTGCACCATAGAAATTGTGACTCGGCCGATCCCGTGGAACTGTGTACTCATATAATCTTGTTATTATCCACGTACTCTCCATGGGTTAGAGAAATTGAGCTGTGATTCATGTTAGATATCATGCTTAGGCTATATGTTGGTACTGTTAGGACCCATAGAGGTCGTGTTGTTGTTGAATTACTTGCTTAATTTGCAATTATGTACTCAATCACATCTATCATTTGCATATCATATCTTAGTATCTGTTACCATTTACTGATACATCATATCATCATTGTTTGGGCTGATTATCATGATATTTGTGAGCACGAGAGACTGAAGAGATTGATGACTGAGTGAGGCCGAGGGCTTGATTATGAGTGTTGTTTATGGGATCAGGCTGCACACTGCAACAAGCTTTATTGATTCATGCCACAATTGGCTTATTATAGTGCTTGGGCAGGATTCGCCCCTCCGGAGTCTGACTTACCAGCAGTAAGTGCAAATACCTACTGAGTGCAAGTGTCGAGTGATTGGGAGGACTCAGTACTGGGAGAAGTGAGTGAATTAATACTCCGAGAGTATGCATATGACTTTATCATTGTGTTGCATTGTAGTTGACATGCATAATTGAGATGTAGATATATTGTTATATGATTCCTCATATCAGTCACACTTGCCATATTTTATTCGTGTTGAACTTAAACTCTTAAACGTGAAAGCATGTCTACATTTCTGTACTGTTTAATCTGTATTTGGACTGTACCTGTCTGAGCTCGTCACTACTTTCCCCCTAACATTAGTCTTGTTACTTATTGAGTACATTGGGCCGGTTGTACTCATACTGCACTGTGCACGTCATGTGCAGATCCAGGTACTTCGGGGTATGGTGGCTGCTAGATTTGGAGATTTATCTGTTGGAGACTATCGAGGTAGCTGTCTTGGCATCTGTAGAACTTGCCTCTCCTTCTTTTCAGTTATTTGTACTATTCTATCTTCTAGACAATGTTTTAGTAGTCAGTCTATGTTGTCATTTAAATGCTCATGTACTTAGTGAAACTTGAACTTTGAGGGATTTTGTATTGAGTCGCGGTATTTTCTTATTAGTTATTTATGAGAATTTACTCTTAAGCTTATTTTATTATGTTCTCAAATTTAAAGATGTGTGGTTTATTGTGATCTTCGGCTTGTCTAGTATTGCGATAAGCGCCATCATGACATGTGAGATTTTGGGTCGTGACAAGTTGGTATTGTCGGTTTCGATTTTGGGTGATTCAGAATTAGTTTGGAAGAATGATTCTCAACTAGGAAGCTTTAAGTTGGCAAAGTTGACCAAGTTTGACTTTTGAGTATTTGACATCGTATCAGAGTTTTGATGGTTCGATTAGGTCCGGGTAGTGATCTTGGACTTGGGCGTATGCCCGGATTTACATTTGGATATTTCTAAAAGGTATCGACACTCATTAGTGAAAGTTGGAAAATTGAAGGTTTGGAATATTCATAAGTTTGACTGAGAAATAACTTCGATTTTATCGGGTTTGGACGTTGTTCCTGGAGTTGAAATAGGTTCGATATGTCATTTGGAACTTTTACACAAAATTAGGGTTCGTTACGGATTGGTTAGGCTTGAGTCAGATACTTGGTTTGCAGTTTATGAACTACAGATATTGATATTGATTGACGATTCATGGTTTTCATGTTGTTATGTGTGATTTGAGGTCTCGTATTCGTGATATGTTTTGGGACTTGTTGATATGTACGGACGGGGTTCCGAGGGGCTCGGGTGTGTTTCAGGGTATTTTCAGACCATTTCTAGGCCATTTATAGCTGTTGATTTTTGGCTACAGGGGTGTACATTGAGATTGCGTAGAATTGGTCGTGATCGCGAAGAGTAAAATAGGAATAATTGACCTGTGAATCGCGATCGCGGAAGCCTTTTCGCGATCGCGTAGAAGAAAATTATGTTGTCTCTAACCTGACTTTGAAAGCTTATATCTTGAATTCTATGAGAAATTTGGAGATGATCAAATGAAAGTTGTAGCTCTTTGTATCCAGTTTCAGAAAATTAAACCGTTGTCATTTGAAGTATTGTACAAAAAGTTGTGGCTGGTACACTACATGCTATCTGAGAAGAGTTTGGGAAGGGTTAATGGAAGTTTGTTCATCGTGATCACGGGAAAATGACTGCGATCGCATAGGGTAAAAATTGTCCTGGAAAATTTTGTAATCGCAATCACGAGGTTTATGATTGCGATTGTGAAGGGCACCTCTGGAACAATGTATAAAGTACTCTATTTCAAAGGTCTTGGTCATTTTATCATATTTTGAGCTATGGATCATGGATTTGGGCAATTTTGGAGGCAAGTTTCCTCGCATGGATTGGGGTAAGTGTTTTCTACTCAGTTTTTATGATATTTCTCGAACCTAGCTTCGATTTTTTAGTATTTGGATTATAAAATTTGAAAGAGAAATTTTGGGGGGTTTGTCTAAAATTCATAAAGCAAATTATTGAGTTTTGAACATCGATTCGAAGTCGGATTTGAGTGAAACTAGTATGGTTGGACACGTAATTGAATGAGTTGTCGGATTTTATGAGTTTTGTCGGGTTTCGAGGTGTAGGCCCGGGTTTGACTTTTTGGTTGACTTTGGGATTTTGATTAAAGACTGCACCTTAATCGATTGGGCTTGTTTCTTTTGGCATTATTTGATGTTCTTGAGTTTCTTTTGGCTAGTTTTGAGCCGTTCAAAGATCGGTACGCGTGCGATGGCATTTCTAGAGTATTGTTTGGCTTGCTCAGTGTTGGATTCAACTTGTTCAAGGTAAGTAACACTTCTAAACTTGGTGTTGCGGGTATGAATCCCTGAACTACGTGTTATGTGGTTGGTGTTGAGGTGACACACATGCTAGGTGATGAGCGTGCGGGCATGCATCGTAGCAATTGTGATTCGGTTGATTCCATGGTGCTGTGTAGTTATCTAGTTTGGTTATTATTCATGTATTCCCCATGTGTTAGAGAAATTAAACTGTGATTCATGTTAGAAATCATGTTTAGGCTATATGCTTATCCTGTTGGGACCCACGAAGTTCATTTCTGCTATTGAGTTATTTGCTTAAAGTGCAATTATGTACTCATTCACATTCATCATATGCATAAGATTTTTGAGGCCGAGAGACTGGAGAGGATGATACGAGTGAGGCCAAGGGCGTGGTTATGAGTGGTTTTATGGGATCGGGCTGCAGGCTACAACATGCTTTATTAAGTCATGATGGGATTGGGCTGCACGTGTAGCATGCCATGATTGGCTTATATTATCTTCCCCTTGGAGTCTGACATACCAGCAGTGAGCGCATGTACCTACTAAGTGCGAGTGTCGAGTGAGTAAGAGTGTTGAGTAATTGGGAGGTGCTGAGTGATTGAGAGCATTGAGTGATTGGGAGGTGCTGAGTGAGGTTGAATACTCCGAGAGCATAAGCACATGAGTTTATCACTGCGGTGCATTACATTTGACATGCGTACTTGGCATGTAGGCATAGAGATATATTTATTTATGATGTGCGGTATTGTGACATTTATGACTTCAGATGCACATTGACACGTAGGCATAGGAATGTAATTTCCTCATACTATCTAATAGTGAAGCGTCTTATCTATTGTTGAAAGCTTTTGGGAAAAATCTCAATTTTTCTAATATACTCATATATTGGTGATTTTAGCGAAAGATTTGGGTTTTACTGTTATACCTGAAAAACATGCCTATTTTCTGTAACTATGAACGAGCTGAGCTTCATATCTTTGAGTATTAATTGTACTATTTTCATTATATTGTTACGAGTTGTTCTTGGCTGTTGGTGTTGGACTCCGACCATTGTCCAAGCTCGTCACTGCTTTCAACCTGTGGTTATGTTTGTTACTTATTGAGTACATGGGGTCGATTGTACTCATACTACACTTCTGAACCTTAAGTGCAGATTTTGGATGCTGATGTTGTTGTGTATTACAGGAGATTGCATGGAACATGAACTTGCATTCCGGTTACAACTGCCTCTTGTTCATGGTAGCTTTAGATTTATAAAAAAATATGTTTATGTATATTTCGAACATATGATATATTTATTTCATACTAGCTTTGTAAACTCTAAATCTTAGAAGCTCATGATTTGTACTACCAATCCTTGGGATTTTTGTATAAATGTGCAGTTATATTATCATTATTTCTCTAAGTAGATCTCAGATGAAATTGGATTATTGTTAAATTAGCTTATCTAGCTAGTTGGGTTTGGTACCATCACGACTAGTAGGATTTTGGGTCGTGACAAGTTGGTACCAGAGCTCTAGGTTCCTAGGTTCTATGAGTCATGAGGAAATGTCTAGTAGAGTCTTGCAGATCAGTATGATGACATCCATTCCTATCTTTGAGTGGCTATAGGGCATTTAGGATAAACTTCCTATCTTTCTTTCCTTCTCATGCGACATTGATTCAGCTTGAAACATATCTCTTTGAATTCCTTCCACTCACTCGTATGCGCATGTGAGCACTCGATATTATCTATATATCGACGGCTTGTGGATTCCATGGATGAGTTGCGAGATCTTTTTTTTGTGTTTTGGTGATGGGCCAGTTTGGAGGACTTGAGGCTCAATTTGGACCGCAACTTAGACTCGATAATATCAGCTATATGAGCATGTGCTTTTGGACTTCTATGTCCGGTAGTGTTCCTATGAGTGGAATTATGGCTGGTGAGTGGTTGGATTACTATGTGATGAGTATGACGTGATTGTGGTATGCGTTCAGATGGTTTGGATGTGGTGAGAGAAGTTTGCGTGGGATGTGGAAAGGACTATTAAATGCTCGATTTTTGTGGATGTGTTGTACAACCTCGAGTTATGATCGTATTGAGGGATCTTTCTTGTTGTCCAGTTACGGGAAGAAGTAGATTCGTATGTCTTGTGGATGAGTTCAGACTCAGGAAGATTAAGTGATTGTGTGTGGCTGTGAAAGGGTATAAGGAGATTTCAGTTTGAGGCTAAGCAAGTGGGTTATCACCCGTAGGGTAATCTATAGATGTGTGATCCTTATGATGTTATGTGGAGAGTTTCCTTCAACCACTGGGTTATACGTGTTGCAATTTGAGTTTGGATTGGTGGTGAAAGTTGACCTGACCATCACGAGGATGAATGCGAGCTTAGCAGATGATTTGTGGTACTATATGGTTTGTCTTACATGAGCTTATAAAGGATTTTTTTGAATCTCACTACGGTATTATAGTCATAATGAAGTATGGGCATTGTGAGTTATCGAGCGTTTTGGTCTATGGATTTGAGCCAAGAGGGGGAGTTTGTTATCGATGATTTGATTATATGGTTACATGTTGTATTAGTTTCGGTCTGAAGCATACTTGTGGATCAGTTAAGACTTGTAGAGGCTGGTTTTGTGGATAACTTAAGCAAGGAAATGTTTGGATGCATGGTGTATTACACTTTATGGGTGTATGTGAATCATGGAATGATTTGAATTGTTATTCGTGAAGGATGTAGTGAGCATGGAATCAGAATTCACTCGGTTGCTTAGAGGCGTGGATTTCTTCTTTAGGTGTTATTGTGCTAATGAGACACAAGTCGTTCGGACTGTTTGGGCGCTGCAATTGAGATTTGAGCAGAGTGGATGAATCTTAAGAAGGTTCTAATGGATTCAAGATTTATATGTGGTAATTGAGAGTTTTTCGAATTTATATATGGCTAAGATTTGGGATTTGCATCGGATGGTGTCGAGGCTCGCAGTATTTCTGTATCATTATGGATTCTATATTTCAGTATCATATGGATGAAGAAAACTACTTTAGATTCACATAAGGTCTCTTCAGAGTGGGTATCTTGAATGCGGTATTCTGGGTGTTTAAATGGGAGTGCAATGACATATGGGCCTTAGAGCGATGTGGTTTTATGCTAGGATCTCTTGTGGTGAGCGTTGAGTTAAGGGTTGAAGTGTGCTAACAAAGCTAAGTATTAACTTGAAGGTAATTCAGAAGAAACTCGGAAGAAATAGGACAACTTGGTAGTAGGCCGGATCAGTATTGTAATGGTATGCTCGGTTCTTTTGGTTCTTTTGATATGATGAGGCTTTACAGGTGTTTTGCGACAATACTTCTGGGTTTGGAAACAAGCGTGACTTGGTTGAGTTAGAGGGATTCAGTTCTGATGTCTTGGTTAAGTGCATATGGATTTCGTAGTGTTCTCGATGATTTCTACCACATATTGAGATGGATATTTTCTACCGGCATGATTAGTATGTTGCGACTGTGATTTTCTGATGGATGGGATAAAGTGGAAGGTTTCTAGCTAATTGAGTATGTATTCTCCTTGTGACTCAGAGTTTAGAATGAGGTTCTTATGCTTTCATATGATGGCCTGATAAAGGCAGTGCGTGGTGTGAGATTGGGATTTGCATGTGCAAATATACGACTCAGTTTCAAAAGGAAGGTCATTAGTTTATGCAGCATAGACGATTTCAGATGGTGAGAAAATGTTGCTACTAATTGGTATTACCTGAGAAGAGTGTACATTCAGAAGGCGCATTGAGTTTTGACTCACAAATGCTTCATTGGTATTGTGATACTCGTCTGGTTGATCAACTGCTGATATTCAGATTTTTGATATGTGGCACAAAAGAATTATAGAGGTATTCCTCGTGGGATGATCGTGTATGAGATATGTGTTAGCTATTCGAGTGGTGGATTTGTCAGCTATGGTGATTCGTCTGTTCTATGGATTTGGAGACTGGAGTTATCAGAAGCAGATTGTTTCGTGGTTATGGACTAAGAAGATGTAGCCAAAGTTAGCCAGTTGGTAGTCTGTGTTATAGTTAGGTCATTGTGGACTTTTGGGGGGTTATTTATCTATCCGGGGATGATCGGAGTTGATTTGAGGGTCCATTGATCGGCCTAATGAGAATGTGTATTCTACACGGGGTAATTTGTTGACTCAACACGATTAATGCTGAGGGGGTGAGTCCTTCGGTTAGAGTTGAGCATGTTCATGTTCTGATATGTCCTACGTGTTCCTCTTCTATGCTACGTGGCGTTGTGCTTCATGGGTTATGTGCACACATGGTGCAGTTATGTTTGGGCCTTGTAACGGAATTTAAGCGAGATGGTGATTGAGGTATGGAATGGTTGATTGCGCCTTGGTTATGGTCTTTCCAGGCTGTGGTATATCATGTTATTTTCTTCTCCATGGTTATGGTCATGAAATTTGTGTACTTGATGTCGAATTATGTGTGGTTGTTAATTTTGAGCATCGTGGCTTGAGGTATTTCATAGGACCAGTGTTTGGATGAGGTCACACATTGCAATAGAGTTAGTTATGTTAGGATATGATCCTTTGTGTTAGATTCATGTGTCTTAGTTCTATTATGTATGAGGGTTCATAGAATTGCGGTTGTGGTGGTACTTGTTGAGCTTGTGGGATGGTTCTCTCATTTGAGTCATTTTCCATTTTTGGGTGCATCTGAATTGTTGCTTATTGGTGCACGGATTTCACGGTTTGTGGCCTTAATCTGTATTGATGTGGCATGTCGATTGAATGGTTGTGTTTGATAAGATGAGGTCATTGGACTAAAATGGGTACTATCGGACTTGATTACAATATGTATGGAGGAATAATATTGGAATCCGTCTTAGGATTTGACCTTGGTTCTTGTTGGATGAGAGAGGGATCCATGACTTGTTGATCTGATAAGTGGTTATGAGTTTCTACGTGTTCCTCTTATCGCCGGTAGTGATAGAAGGTTTTGGAATAATGTTTTATTTGATATGAGGTTTATTACCGGTATCGAGTTTGTGTCGAGCAGTTACTGTGATCGAAAATTATTGCTACGAGTATGCGAGATGTGTGGTATATTATCCAATTTTATCTTGGGTCATGGTTATGGCTTGATATATCTTTTTCAAACTTATACAGTGTGTAGTTACGAGATTTGGGTCTTGTAAGGATTACGATATTGGAAATTGGGTTCTAAGGCCTACGTACTAAGGGTGAATTAAGGATATTTGTTATTTTGTGTTGTCAGGATATAATGAATAGGGATGACATGGAATCACCCTCGGGTACGTGCATGGATTACACAGAGATTTGATGGCTTTGGAACGACTTTTGGCACGTTCGAGGGCAAACGTATGCTTAAGTGGGGGAGGATGTAATGACTCGACTAATCATTTTGAGCATTTGTACTTCCCTCGGTGATTTGAGGGCATGAGTAACTCCGTATGATGTAGTATGAGTTGTGTGTATTGCCGATTTCATTTTTTGGGTGATTCAGAATTAGTTTGGAAGAATGATTCTCAACTAGGAAGTTTTAAGTTGGAAGAGTTGATCAAGTTTGAATTTTGAGTATTTTAAAATTGGCTCGGAGTTTTGATGGTTCCGTTAGGTCCGAATGGTGATTTTGGACTTGGGCGTATGCCCGAATTTGCATTTGGATATTTTTAGAAGGTTTCGACATTCATTGGCGAAATGTTGAAAATGGAAGATTTGGAATGTTCATAAGGTTGAATGAGATTTGACTTCGATGATATCGGGTTCAGATTGTTGTTCCGGTAGTTGGAATAGGGTTGAAATGTCATTCAAAACTTGTATGCTAAATTTAGGTTCAGTCCAGACTGGTTAGGCTTCAATCGGACGCTTGGTTCGAAGTATGAAGTTTATGAACTTAAAAGATTGATCTTGATCGACGATCCATGGTTTTGATGTTGTTATGTGTGATTTGAAGCCTCAAATAGGTTCGTGTTATATTTTGGGACTTGTTGGTATGTATGAACGGGGTTCTGAGGAGCTCGGGTGAGTTTCAGGGTGGTTTCAGACCATTTCTAGGCCATTTATAACTGCTGGTTTTTGGCTACAAGGTTGTACATTGTGATTGCATAGAATTGTTTGCAATCGAGAAGAGTAAAGTAGGAAAAATGGACCTGTGAATCGCGATCGCGGAAGCCTTTTCGCGATCTCGTAAAAGAACATTATGTTTTCACGAACCCAATTTTGGAAGCTTATATCTTTCAATCTACAATGAATTTGGAGATGATCCAATAATAAAAGTTGTAGCCCTTTATGTCTTGTTTTCGGAAAATTAAAATGTTTGTCATTTGGAGTCTTGAACAAAAAGCTATGGCTGACAGAATACAGGCTGCCTGAGAAGAGTTTGGAAAGGGTTAATGGAAGTTTGTTCATCGCGATCGCGGGGATATGATCGCGATCACATAAAGTAAAAATTGTCCTGGAAATTTTTTAATCGCAATCATGTGGTTTGTGACCGCGATCGCAAAGAGAACCTCTTGAACAATGTATAAAGTACTCTATATTGAAGGTCTTGGTCATTTTATCATATTTTGAGCTATGAAGCGGATTTGAGCGATTTTGGAGGCGATTTTCATCACATGGACTGGGGTAAGTGTTTTCTCCTCGTGTTTTGATAATATTTCATGAATCTACCTTCCATTTTGGCATTTGGGTTATGAATTTTAAAAAGAAATTGGAGGTTTCTGTCTAAAATTTCATAAAGCAAATATTTGAGTTTTGAACATCGATTTGGAGTCGGATTTGAGTGAAACTAGTATGGTTGGACTCTAATTAATGGGTTGTCTGATTTTGTGAGTTTTGTCGGGTTCCGAGGTGCGAGCCCAAGTTTGAATTTTTGGTTGACTTTAGGCTTTTGATTAAACATTCCACCTTTATCGATTTTGTTTGTTTCCTTTGGCATTATTTAATGTTCTTGAATTGCTTTTGGTTAGTTTTGAACCATTCAAAGGTCAGTACGTGCGGATGGCATTTCTAGAGTATGGTTTGGCTTGCTCGGTATGGGATTCGGCTTGTTCAAGATAAGTAAAACTTCTAAACTTAGTGTTGAGGGTATGAATCCCTGAACTATGTGTTATGTGGTTGCTGTTGAGGTGAAGCAAATGCTACGTGACAGGTGTGTTGGCGTGCACCGTAGTAATTGTGACTTTGTTTATTCCGTGGAGATGTGTAGTTATGTAGTCCGGTTATTGTTCATGTATTACCCATGTGTTAGAGAATTTGAGTTGTGATCCATGTTAGAAACCATGTTTAGGCTATATGCTTATCCTATTGGGACCCACGAAGGCCATTTTTTGCTATTGAGTTATTTGCTTAAATTACAATTATGTACTCAGTCACATTCATCATTTGCATATCATATATCAGTCTCTGTTATCATTTGTTGTCACGTCATGTTATCACTGTTTGGGCTGATTGACATGAGATTTTTGAGGCCGAGAGACTTGAGAGGATGATGACTGAGTGAGGCTGAGGGCCTTATCGTTAGTGATGTTTATGGGATCTGGCTGCACACCGCAACAAGCTTCATTGATACATGATGGGATCGATCTCCACGGTGCAACATGCCATGATTGTCTTGTATTAGCTCTTGGACAGGATCCTCCCCTCCGGAGTCTGACATACCAGCACTGAGCGAAGGTACCTACTGAATGCGAGTGCCGAGTATGAGTGCCGAGCGATTGAGAGTGTTGAGTGATTGGGAGGTGCTGAGTGATTGAGATCGTTAAGTGATTGGAAGGTGCTGAGTGATTAAGCGTGCTGAGTGAGGTTGAATACTCCGAGAGCATAAGCATATGAGTTCATCACGGTAGTGCATTACATTTGACATTCTTACTTGGCATGTAGGCATAAAGATGCATTTCCTCATGCTGTATGGTATTGTGACATTTATGACTTCATATGCACATTGACATGTAGGCATAGAGATGTACTTTCCTCATGATATCTGATAATTAAGCATCTTATCTATTTTTGAATATTTTTGGGAAAAATCATAGTTTTTCTAATATACTCACATTTTGGTGATTTCAGCGAAAAATTTGCATTTCCTCTTATACATGAAAGCATAACTATTTTCCGTAACAATGACCGAGTTGAGCATCATATCTTTGAGTATTACGTGTATTGTTTTCATTATATTGTTACGGGTTGTTCTTGGCTGTTGGTGTTGGACTCCGGCCATTGTATGAGCTTGTCACTGCTTTCGACCTAAGGTTAGGTTTGTTACTTAATGCGTACATGGGGTCAGTTGTGCTCATACTACACTGCTGCACCTTACGTGTAGATTTTGGATGTTGATGTTGATGTGTAGGGTAGGAGTTGGCATTGAAGATGAACCTGCGCTAGGTTACAACTGCCTCTTGTTCATGGTAGTTTTAGATTTATAAAAAACATTTGTCTATGTATGTTTGAACAAATGATGTATTTATTTCATACTAGCTTTGTAAAATCTAAATCTTAGAAGCTCATGATTTGTACTACCAATCCTTGGGATTTTTATATAAAAGTTAAGCTATATTATCATTATTTCTCTTAGTAAAAATCTGAAAAAGAGTTTTTTCTCTCAGTAGGTTAGGTGACCTTGCTAACCTGCGCATCCGCCAGAAATGGGGGGAAGAGGACGAGCAAAGAGGAACACCAGTAAAACACTAGCAGTAGAGAAGAAACATACTTATATCATACTGCGGTAACAAGGAAAACAAACAGGTAAAGCAAAAGAGAAGATGCAAAATGAGAAAGAAGACAACGAGGGTGACCCTTATTGGTTAGATTTGAGTGATTCTAGGGTTAAATTGGCTACTCTGATAAGATCAACTGTCAAGGAAGCAACAAGACCGCCAATTCAAATAGGCGAGGTGAAAGCTAGAAAATCAAAATCCAATGGAACAGTGCATGCAGGTCCAGTAGCAGATCAACAAGCTACAGAGAGCAAAGAGCAGAGGAGTACACACGATAAAGTTGCTGAGAAAGCTAGAGAAGGCAGAAAATCCTGGCCAGGGTTTTTCAGGAGAACAAAATTGCTTCAAAAGGTATGAACTTATTATACATCCCTCCGATGATACAATATAGAGAAATAGTAGTTCAATTGCTGGAAGAAGACCTTGAAGAGGAAAGCCAGAAGTGGAATAGAGTTGTGACACTATATGTGGTGGGAAATACTCCGACCATTGAGGCAATTGAAAGATTCATAGCAAGCTAGTGGAGCAGGGTCAAAAAACCAAAGGTACTTTTCCATAATGATGGCTACTTTGTGATTTTGTTGTCTAGCAGCTAAGAGAGGGAAGATGTACTGATGAATGGACCATTCACTGTCAATAGAAGGCCTATTATCATAAGGCCACATACAGAAACCTTTTACTTCAATGAAGAGATACTAAAAACTATTCCACTATGGGTTAAATTCCCTAATTTGCCTCTGAATTACAGGAGTAAACAGGCATTGAGTAAAATTAGAAGTGGCTTAGGCAAACCGCTATATGCAAATACATGTACTACAATTACAGAGAGGATTACCTATGCAAGAATTCTGATTGAAATGGACATCACCAGGCCCTTACCTCAGAAGATCAAACTACACGATCCTAAGGGTAAGGTGTTAGAGCAGATAATGAACTATGATTGGAAGCCTCAGTACTATCAAACTTGTTGTCAGTTGGGTCATTCATGCAGAGATCTAAAGAAACATAAGATCAAGGGTAGATGCAGTAAGAATAATGAAGAAGAGCCTAAACAACTGGAAGTTAGTAGACAACTATGAAGATGCATCAGGAGGTAGAATATGGATATCATGGGTTCAAATGCAAGTGATATTCTCTTTGATCAAAACCCATGAACAATTCATTTTGGGATAAGTCAGTTTAAACCAACATATTTCCAATTTTAATTTTTGTACAATATGTGGAAAGCATAATATTCAAGATACGAAGAGGTTATGGGGGACATGAAGATACTACTAAATGGTATAAGTGGACCAAGTCTGGTAATGGGTGATTTCTACACCATTTTATCCAATGAAGATGGAATACAAGGAAATCCAGTTAAAGAAAGTGAAGTTAGGGACTTCAAAAACTTTATGCTTGATAGTGATCTTGAGGAGCTAAAGACAGTGGGAATAAAATTCACATGGACAAACAATCATATACACAGTAGGATTGATAGAATCTTGGTGAACTCTGAATGGATGAAAAAATGAACACATATGACCGGGGTTGTTATGGATCCTAGTTTCTCTGATACTGCCCAATAAGTGTAGGATTTGATGATATCTCTGAGAAAGGAAGTAGGTCTTTTAAATTCAGAATGGTTACACCTTAAGCCATAGCCAAAAATTATAGCTCATCAGACCAATTACAAGGGAGGAAATGAAACAAGCTATGATGAATATTGAGGATAATAAAGCACTAGGGTGTGATGGATATAATGCTTTTCTTTTTAAAAAAACATGTCCAGTCTTGGGAGAGGAAGTAACTGATGCAGTGATGGAGTTCTTTCATACTGCTGAAATGTGCAAGTCCATCAACTGCACAACTATCACCTGATTCCAAAAGTGAAGAATCCAGCAAATATCAAGGAGTTATGGACAATTTCTTTTTGCACAACCCTTTATAAGATTATCTATAAAGTTCTAACATCTATATTGCAGGGAGTCATGCATGATATAATTGAAAGCTGTCAAACAACCTTTTTACATGGGAGATTAATTACTGATAATATAATTATGAGCCATGAGCTAATTAAAGGATATGAGAGGGAGAATATATCGCCAAGGTGTATGTTGAAAATTGATATGCAAAAGGCTTATGATTCTATTGAATGGGTTTTGATTGAGCAAGTGATGAAGCTTCTGGGATTTCCTAAGATATTTGTTAAATAATGGCATGTATGTGTTGAGTCTGATATTCAGTACTTATCAATGGCAAGCTAACAGTACCCTTTGAGGCAAAGAAAGGACTAAGTCAAGGAGATCCCCTATCCCCATTATATTTGTATTGGCTATGGAATACTTGAATAGGTTACTAAAGCCTTTAAAGGAGAACAAGAACTTCAAATTTCACCCTAAATGTGCAAAAGTCAATCTGGTGCAACTGGGATTTGCTGATGACCTATTATTATTTTGTAAAGGATATCTTTAGTGTGTAAGTATACTTTACAACCAGTTCCAAATCTTTTCTGCAGCCTCAAGTTTAGTAGCAAATCCAAACAAAAGCAATGTCTACTTTGGTGGAGTTAGTTGTCAGGTGCAGAAACAAATCATGGAGCTACTTGGATACTCTAAAAGTGATCTACATTTCAGATATCTGGGAGTTCCCCTTATCACAAAGTGACTAAGAAATATTCAATGTGAAACACTGATCGATAATATGCTAGGAAGAGTTCAGAACCGGACTACTAAGTTCCTATCCTATGCAAGAAGAGCTATACTAGTGAAAAGTGTTTTATTTTCTGTCCAAACTTTTTGTGCTCAAGTGTTCATCTTACCAAAGAAAATAATACAGTTCATTGAGGCTATATGTAGAATATTTCTATGGATAGGGGTTTCTGAACCTACTAAAAAGGCACTAATTTCTTGGGAAAAGCTTTGTGCTCCTAAGGTAGCATGGGACCTTAACTTCATTGATATTGAGATGTGGAATAAAGCAATAATATGTAAGATCTTATGAAACATTTGTACAAAGAAGAAGAAACTATGGTTGATATGTGTACATTTGTACTACATTAAAGACAAAATCGTACGAGGCACAAAACCAAATAATGCTTCCTGGATCATGCATAAAATATTCAAGGCTAAATACTACTTTAAGGCTACTAGATACACTAAAAAAGATGTTTCTCAGATAGAAAGATTCTCAATTCGAAAAATCTATAAATATATGCAAGGTGAATTCCAGAAGGTGACATGGAGAAAGCTAGTATGTAATAATCATGGATTGCCAAAGTGGACCATTATCACGATATTGGAATTGGTTAATAGGATTGCTACAAATGACATATTGGCCAAATGGGGTATCATTCCAGATCAACTATGCCACTTATGTGAAAAAGAGAATGAAAAAGTGCATCATCTTTTCTTTGAGTGTGAAGTCACTAGAAGCATATGGCAGCAACTACTACAATGGAAAGGAATACAAAGAGTGAAGAAAAATTGGAACATTTTGCGAAGGCAAGAGTGCTGGGGATGCAGTATGTAAAATGACCTTTGCAACAACAGTTTATCATGTCTGGCAGGAAAGAAATTATGTCCTTTTTCAGAAGAAGAATAGATCAGCCAAAGCCATAACTAGACTGATCATTCAGGAAATCCATGTGAGGGCTAGTTCTTTTCCTAAGCTAATGAGAACAATGAAACAGATGAATTGGTACCCAGAAATGGCCTAGGTGGAATGCGAGGATTATAGTAGAATGGTAGTCAGTATTATGTAGCTTCAAGCTGGGGCTTCATGTCCAGCTGAAGCTATGCTTATAGAAAGTACTATTATATGCTAGTTTGTACATAATTATACTTGGTAAATAAATTATTTACTTACCAAAAAAATTATTTCTCTTAGTAGATCCCATCTGAAATTAGATTATTGTTAATTGGCATACCTAACGGGTTGGGTTAGGTGCAATCACGACTAGTAGGATTTTGGGTCGTGAAACATATAAAATCGTCCATGTTGTATAGAACTCGTGACCCCATCCAGGAAAAAATCATAACTCGCAACATGTTCCTTATGCCAGTAGCAGACATCTAGCTCAAGTTGTGGTCGGCACGGTCAAGAACTCTTCGAGGCCAGTCTGCACATAACCAAGCCATCAGAACTGAACTACCCCAACTCAACCAAGTCATGCAAGCCATCAACCCAAGAGTATTTCCATATAACACTGGTCAAGCATTACCATACCAAAAGACCAGTTACCTTTGTTGCTATGTTGAACCAACACAACCGAGCTGGCCCATTTCTTCTAATCCTCCTCGACATGTCTTCAAGTCAACACTTTCCCTTATCAATTCATAATGATCCTAAGTCAAAGCTCACCACGGAATACCCTAGCACGAACCACGTCGTCTAAAAACATAAAAATTGCTATATTTCCTCTGGAGCACCCAACAATGCTGCAACCGAGATACCCACTCGAAAGAGACCTTCTATTAATCTGAAAATGTTTCTCTAACCTATCTGATACTGGAATGTAGATTTAGCAATGGTACAGATATACCGCAATTTCCAGCACCATCCCATGAAAATCTCAGATCTTAGTCATGTACAATTCTTGGGAACCCCTCAACGCTGCATATATACCTCAGACCCAAGACTGCTATGACACTTGCCTATGCAATCTGATCGTCAATAGTAGACTCTCCCACTTGGCGCAGAGTCATAGGGAAAAACATCCGATGATCCATATAACCAACCTTCATAAGCTTGTACAACACCAATCAGATACACGAGATACACGAATCGGCTGCATCCAAGACTTGAACAACTGAATATCTACCAATATGTCCGCGTTCTTAGTCTGGACAATACCTCGAGACAATGATCGAGCATATATGGCCCCCTCGTAGCCCATCTGCAGCATTACAAACTATTAGATCATAGTTGATACCGAGCTCGGAACATCATATACAAGTGGATGTAAAGGGATATAAGATAATGTTTAAAGCTGAATCAATGTCGCACGATAAGGAATGAAAGGAGTGTTTCCTAATAGTTTTGTAGACTCTCGAAGATAAGTACATACGTCTCCATACTGATCCACAAGACTCTACTAAACTTGCTTATGACTCGTAGAATATATGAACCTTGAGCTCTTATACCAGCTTGTCACGACCCCAATTTCCCACCTTAGGATGTTGTGATGGAACTTACTCTCTAAGACTAGGTAAGCTAATACATGCTGATTTAATAACAGAACTGAACTATTTAATCATTTATCATAAACCATTAAATAACATACATAGCCGCAAGCGGCCAATAGTTATACATTTTCTCAAAACCGGTATTACGGAGTCATAAGCACTACAAAAACACACTAGAATTTCTAAACATAATACTGTTCTGAATTACAATATAACACTGGTTAAGGAAGTAAGATGGTGACTCTGAGGCCTGCGAACTTCAAGCAGGTATACCTTGAAGTCTCTTGCCGTGTAGACGCATGTCACGACCCCAAATCCTAAACCGGCCGTGATGACGCCTATCGTGGAACTAGGCTAGCCAATAACCACATGTTCACAATTTCTTTCAAAATCCCAATCAAATTCCAAGCATTTCATAAAATATACAGAGTTTACTGAATAAAGTAGGCCAATATACAGTGCCACCACCCCAAAACCCGGAGCCAACATGTCAAGAGCATCTAAGGAAAATAAGCCAACGTATAATATTATAATAAAAAACCTCTGAATAAATAGCTAGATACAACAAGAAGGGAAAATAGAGATGTTGCGGACGCTGAACAACTACCTCTATATCCTGCAATCCGGCTCCCTACGAAAATAAATGGCTAATGCTCGGTATCTGCACATAGGGGTGCAGGGAGTAATGTGAGTACGCAACCTCAGTAGTAATGAAAATAAATCAAATCTAAGTGGCAAGGAAACACATAAAATAAATGTCATCAAATCACAATATACATAGCCTTACTTTCCAATAGTGTAAACATAAATATATGGAATCATCATGCCTTAAAACCAACTTCAGAAAAGTCCTTTGAAGAATGCATATTTTTAACAACTTCAAACCGAAAGATTTAGTATGAAAATGAAATGAATCATATAGAGGCCCCTCGGGCAAAACATATTTCATAAGTTCAGAGTGAAAGTAGTAAAATCATAAGTAGCCCCTCAGGAAAAAACATGTATCATAATCAGCCCCTCGGGCATGCCTCAATATCACTCATAATCAGTCGCTCAGCACCTCACAGTCACTCATGCCTCCCAATCACTCGTCACTCGGCACTCGGCACTCTGTGCGCTCACTAGGGGTGTGTGCAGCCTGCGGAGGGGCTCCGTCAGCCCAAGCGCTAATATCAAGACACCTCGTGGCATATCATATCCTCACAATCAGGCCCTCGACCTCACTCAGCAGAACCACTTAGAAAGGCCCCTCGGGCGAATCAGTAAAACAGTGTACTCGACCCATAACATTATTTTTAAATATCAAGTAGTGTAAATCAGGCTGAGTTTCGAAAACAGTAAGCACAATGTGGCTGAGTGAAATCATCAATAAATAGTGAGGAAAAAAAAGCAGTAAAAAGCCCCCAAGGGGTCTAAACAGATCGGCACGAGGCCCCAAACACGGCTTATAGCCCAAATATATCAACAACCTTTAGAACATATTTTAACATAAGGTTTTGAGTAAAACATGCAACTCATTAGTTGCCGCGGAGAGGACCTAGTCCAATCCAAAAATCAGTGCGCACCACATACTCGTCATCCGACATGTGCGCAATTCTAAAATCAATGAGAAATATGCAGTCCGGGGTTTCATACCCTCAGGACAAGATCTATAACCATTACTTACCTCTACCGGGCCAAAACACTAGTCCGCTATGCTCTTGCCCCTCAAATTGACTCCTGATTGCTCTGAATCTATCCAAAACTAGTTAACATCATCAATATACACCAAAGGAACACAACCCAATTGAAAACTATCAAATTATACAAGAATCTCGAAATTCAGCGAAACCCGAGCCCCGGGCCCACGTCTCGGAATTTGATAAAATTTGCATCACTAGAATCGTCGTCCTCCCACGATTATATACATACCAAGAACACTAAAATCGGACCACAATTGCCACTCAAATCCTCAAAAGAAAAATCAAATTTCCATGCACCCTTCTTCCCCAAATTTGGGTTTAATTCCAACAATTTTATGGTTTAATTACTTAGAAAACGACATATAAACGAGTTATGAAGTTTAAAACCTTACCTCCAAGTGATTCCCTTCAATTTCCTCTTCAAACCCTCTCAAAAGATCTCCCAACTCGCTCAACAATGGAGGAAAATGAACTATTCTCGCAAAAATGGCCTTTTAAAACATTCTGCCCAGAGATTAAATTTTCCTCAGTGCAATCGCGACTCTAGACACGCGATCGTGATGCACAGACCAGCCACTAAATTAGATCGCATACCAATACACGCGATCGCATAGAACAACTCTCCACCCCACACACGCGCCTTAGAATCCTCTATGCGATCGCACCAACACCCACGCGGTCGCACTTCCTTACCTGACCAACATATGTGATCGAAATGCTATCCACGTGATCGCATAGAACAAAATCCTGCCATCCCTAGCTAGGTCTACGCGATCGCAAACATCCTCCCGCGATCGCGTAGAAGGAAACCAGAACCTCATACCAGCAAAAATCTGCCCAGTTTTCAAGTAGAGAGTTGGTCTGTTAACAACACGAAACACACCCGAGGCCCTTAGGACCTCAACCAAACATTCCAAAATATCCCATAACATCGTTCAAACTTAGTCGAGCCTTCGAAACAACAAAAACAACACAACAACACCAAAATCACATCAAATTCAAGCCTATGAACTTTGGAACTTCCAAATTTTGCCAACTACGCCGAAACCAACCAAAACACCTCCGATTGACCTGAAATTTTGCACACATACCCAAAATCACATTATGAACCTGCTCCAACTACCGGAATTCCATTCTGACTCCGATAGCCTATTTTCCAGTGCCGATCGGAAATCACCAAGAACTAACTTTCGCCAATTCAAGCCTAATTCTACACCGGACATCAAAACTTCATTCCGAACACACTCCTAAGTCCCAAATTACCTAACAAAGCTATCCGAGCCATAAAATCTGCATTCCGAGGTCGTTGATCACGCTCAACTATGTCTTCTATAAATACTAAACGGGCGTTGAAAATATAAATCTGGGGTATTAAGCCCAAAGTCGATCCCACGAGGAATTGAACGTATCAGTTGAATTTATTAAATACTAAACTGATGTTTAATCAATTTTCTTAAGACTTTTGAATATCAAGTTGTGTTGTTTAACTAATTCTACTAACAAAATAATAAATTAACAATTAACTAACAATTTAATGTAAACAATAATATTAATGGTCTAAGGTTATGGTTACCCCCGTTGGCGAATTCTTTCTCCGATACTTCTTATAGCTTAATTAATCGTCTCTATCAATCA
>MDKI01224564.1:0-13641 GCA_005239505.1 Nicotiana paniculata
TGGGCATAATACCCCGGATTATATTTGCAACGCCTGCTTAGTCTTTTATAAGACATAGTTGAGTGTGATCACTACTCCAACCATAAAATCATCACCACAACGTCAAAAACACCAAGCCAACTACCAAAATAGTCTTACAATTGCATAAACGGAAAAATTGGGGGTTAGGGCTCACGGGGGTGGGAATTACCATTGATACTACACTAAAAACATAAAATAAGAAGAAGAATAAAAATATACCTGGAGATTGAAGAAAGAAAAACAAGATGAAAATTAAAAAATTTTGGGTGAGGGGGGAGGTAGTTCTCACGGGTAGAGAGAGAGAGAGGGAGGAGGGGAGTGTTTTTTTCTTTCTTTGGGTGTGGGTATTTGGCTAGAAAATGGGTTATAGTGTTAGTGTGGATGGGTAATTGGGTTGGGTTTTAATGGGTATGGGTAATTAGAAATAATCATGCAAAGAATGAAACATAATAAAAAATAAAATTGCCCACCCAGCTAGCGCCCAGCGCTGGGGGGTAAAAACCATTTTGTTTCCAGCGCCCCCAGCGGCGCCTGGCACTGACCAGGACGCTAGGGGCATTAAAACATAATATATATATATATATATATATATATATTTCTTTTTTTTAAATAGAACACCTGATCCCCCTAGCTTTTTTAAATACTCAATTACATGTCCTACGCCATTGTATCTACCAATTCTTAGCCTACAAGAAGAAAAAAAAAGCAAAATCTATCTATTCTTACTAAAAAAAATTAAGAAGTTAACTCCGAAAGCGATTAAAAATTGGGTTGCCTCCCAACAAGCGCCCGATTTAACATCGCGGCACGATGCAGAATCTCGCCTCACTAATCAGCGAGCACGACTTTGGTCTTCTCATGATTTATGGTACCACCCCAATAGTGCTTGACTCCATGTCCATTCACCAAAAATTTTCTTTCACCATGTATAACTCGTAACTCAAGTGCACCATATGGAGTAACTCTCACTATCTCAAACAGGCCTGACCATCTCGATTTCAGCTTTCCAGGAAACAATCTAAGCCTAGAATTGAATAATAATACATGCTGGCCTGGCTCAAATTGACGCGGCTTAATATGTTTGTCATGCCATCTCTTGGTCTTTTCTTTGTAAAGTTTGGCATTTTCATACGAGTGCAACCTGTAATCATCTAATTCATGCAGCTGCATCAATCTTTTCTCACACGCGGCTTCAAGGTTCATGTTTAACTTCTTGATGGCCCAATATGCTTTATTTTCAAGCTCAACGGGCAAGTGACAGGCCTTCCCATAGACCAGCTTGTAAGATGATGCCCCGATTGGCGTTTTGTAAGCTGTTCTATATGCCCATAAGGCATCATCTAAATTTGTACCCCAATCTTTCCTGTTCACACTCACTGTTTTCTATAATATTTGCTTTATTTCTCTGTTGGATACCTCTGCTTGTCCACTTGTTTGAAGGTGATATGTTGTTGCAACTCGATGACGGACTCCATATTTAGCTAAAAGGTTATTCAATAACCGATTTCAAAAGTGGGTTCCTTCATCACTAATCAAGGCACGTGGAGTACCAAATCTTGAGAATATATTCTTCTTCACAAACGCAGCGACAACCATGGCATCATTCGTCGGCAATGCAATTGCCTCCACCCATTTTGACACGTAGTCAACTGTCAGCAAAATGTACTTATTCCCCTGGTCGATGGGAATGGACCCATGAAATCTGTCCCCCATACATCAAAAATCTCGACCTCCAAGATATTATTCAAAGGCATCTCGTGATTCCTTGTGATCGTTCCTGTTCTCTGGCATTGGTCACACTTTTTAACAAATGCGTGGGCGTCTTTGAATAGATTTGGCCAAAAGAACCCAGATTTTTGCACTTTCGTCGCTGTTCTATCGCCACCATGATGGCCCCCATAAGGTGATGCATGACAATCATACAACACAAGTTCCACCTCTTTATCAGGAATACATTTCCTTATTAACTGATCACCACATTCTTTGTACAAATAGGGCTCATCCCAGTAGTAAAACTTTACATCGCGTAAGAACCTCTTCCTTGCCTTAGATTCAAAATTCGGAGGAAGTACCCCACTCACCAGATAATTCACATAATCAACATACCATGGATGAGGGTCTTGGGTTATAGAAAAAAGTTGCTCATCAGGAAAAACTTCTTTGATATCTCCACCCTCCTCCACATGGTCGTGATTTTCCAGTCTCGATAGATGTTCAGCTACTTGGTTTTCAGTGCCCTTTCGGTCTCTTATCTCCACATCAAATTCCTGCAACAATAAAACCCAGCGCATCAATCTAGCTTTAGATTCTTTCTTTGTAAATAAATACTTGATTGTTGCGTGATCTATGTGGACTATGACTTTTGTTTCCACCAAATATGCCCGAAATTTTTCAAAAGGCCCACACCACAGCTAGCAGCTCCTTCTCAGTGGTGGTGTAATTTTGTTGTGCATCATCAAGGGTCTTACTCGCATAGTAAATGGAATAAAACACCTTATCTTTCCTTTGGCCTAGCACTGCCCCAATTGCATGGCCACTTGCATCACACATAAGTTAAAATGGTACGGACCAGTCAGGTGCAACAATTATGGGGGCAACTACCAATTTCTTTTTGATATCCTCAAATGCCTTCAGGAACGCTTCATCAAAATTAAACTTGACATCTTTTTCCAGCAAGCTGCACAAAGGAGTAGCAATTTTAGAAAAATCTTTAATAAAGCGCCCATAAAATCCTGCGTGTCCCAAGAAACTCCAGACACCCTTCACCGAAATTGGTGGGGGTAGTTTTTCAACTGCTTCCACTTTTGCCTTATCAACTTCGATGCCACTCCTAGATACTCTATGACCCAAAATGATGCCTTCTTGCACCATAAAGTGACATTTCTCCCAATTTAAAACCAGATTCGTTTCTTCACAACGGGCCAACACCATGCTTAGATTTTTCAAACAATCATCATAAGATGATCCAAAGACTGAGAAGTCATCCATGAACACCTCCACGAATTTTTCCACCATATCAGTGAAAATAACCATCATGCATCTCTGGAAAGTGGTTGGTGCATTGAAAAGACCAAATGGCATTCGCTTGAAGGGGAAGGTTCCATAAGGACAAGTAAACGTGGTCTTCTCCTGATCCTCTGGGCATATGAAAATTTGATTGTAACCTGAATACCCATCAAGAAAGCAATAATATTTATTCCCTGCTAATCTGTCCAACATTTGATCAATGAAGGGGAGTGGAAAGTGATCCTTGCTGGTTGCTTTGTTGAGCCTTCGATAATCAATGCAAACTCTCCAACCTGTAACATTACAGGTAGGAATCAGCTCACTTTTCTCATTCTCAATCACAGTCATCCCTCCCTTTTTGGGCACACATTGAGCCGGGCTCACCCAGTTGCTATCAGAAATAGGAAAAATGATACCTGCATCCAGCAATTTTATGACTTCTTTCTTCACTACTTCTTTCATGATGGGATTTAACCTCCTTTGCTGCTCCTCGGGCGGTGTCCATCTTCCAAAAAGATTTTATGCATGCAAAATGACGGGTTGATTCCCTTAATATCTGCAATGGTCCACTCAATCACTTTTTTGTGCTCACGAAGTACTCTGAGCAATTTCTCTTCTTGTGTATTGGTCAAGATGGACGAGATAATCACGGGCAATGTCTCAGAGTTCCCCAAATAAGCATAGCGTAAATGTGCTGGAAGAAGTTTAAGTTCCAGCTTTGGAGCTTCTTCAATAGATGGCTTAGGAGGGGTTAAAGTAACATGCTTGTTCAACTCCTCAAATTTTCCTAGCCCGTGGAGGTAACTACAGGATATTTCAAGAACTTTCTCAATGTCTCCCCTTGTTTCATCCTCACTATCTTCTTCATCCCCAACCAACACTTGCTCAAGAGGGTCAACAGGACTCATGTAGGGAACCATTGATGCCGATTTGCTTTCCACCACAGTAATCATGGATAGCTCTTCATAGTGGACGGGTAATTTGAGTGCCTTGTATACATTAAACACCTCCACTCGATCACCAACTCGCATCGTCATTTTCCCTTCACACACATCAATGATAGCTCGGCCCATAGCTAAGAAGGGACGCCCCAAAATAAATTGGACTTCCTGACAAGGCTCATAGTCCAAGATAATGAAATCAGCTGGGAATATGATAGAGCCCACCTGAACGAGCACATCTTCAATTACTCCCTTAGGATGAGCAAGGGAGCAATCAGCCAATTGTAAAATCATTGTCGTTGGGCGTCGCTCACCCAACCCCAACTGCCTGAACACAGATAGCGGCATCAAATTAATGCTTGCCCCAAGATCGCACAAAGCTCGCCCGACCGCATGCTTACCAATTGAGATTTGGATAGTAAAACTACCCGGATCCTTTAATTTCTGAGGTATCTTTCTTTGAATTCCTGAGGTAACTTCCTCAGTGAGCGCCGCGGTCTCAAACTCAATCAGCCTTCTTTTATTGGCCACAAACGCCTTGATGTATTTAGCATATTTGGGCACCTCCTGCAGAATCTACCAGTGGAATATTGATTTGTACCTGCTTCAAGAGGTCAAGGAACTTTTTGTATGCGGCATTATCTTTCACCTTTTTCAACCTTTGAGGGAACGGAAGGGGTGGCCTTACAACCAATGGTGGGGGTTGCTCAGCCACCGCCTCTTCAGCTGGCTTTTCCGATTCTTTTGGATTGTCTGATGTTGATTCAGTAGTGGCTGGTTTCTCATTAAAAGTTACCTGCTTTATCTTCTTGGACTGAACTTCTTCCAATTGTCTCCCATTCCTCAATGATACAACATTAACATATGCTTTAGGATTAGCTTCAGTGTCAGTTGGGAGAGCCCCCGTTGGTCGGGTATTTTGGGAACTGGCAAGTTGCCCCACTTGACGTTCCAAATTTCTCATTGCTACTGTCTGGGCCTGGTGATCAGCCATTATTTTCTGATTGAAAACAAGCTGGTCGTTCATCATTCTCTTCATAATCTCCTCAAGGCTTGTTGATTGTTCAGCCTGAGGTGGTTTGTACTGTTGTTGAGGTGCTGGAGGTGTTGGAGGCCTGTAATGATTCAGAGTGCCTTGATTTCCACCCCAAGATAAGTTTGGGTGGTTTCTCCAGTTGGGTTATAAGTGTTCCCATATTGATTTTATTGACCCCTATTCTCATTACCCACAAAGCAGACAGACTTTGGATTAACTGGGCACAAATCACTCGAGTGACCCTCTCCACATACTTCACAAAATACCTGAATCTGTTGCACCGGTTGCACTGGCCGGGCCTGTTGCAGTGGTTGAGATTGTTGCATGTTAATGATTAGGTCATCTGATTGACTATGTTAGTCAATGTAGAGATCTGAGCTGACAATGCTGATACAACATCTAATTCAAGAACCCCTGGTGACTTTTGAACCACATTCCTTCCCATCTCACCTTGTCAGTCTGGATTGCTTTTGGAGAATTTATTCAATAATGAAAATATTTCATCATAATTCTTCTCCAATACCTGACCTCCAGCTGCTGCATCTACCACAATTTTTGTTTGAGGATGGAGCCCCTCAATGAAAGTATGACTAACTCCTCGTTTGTCTGATTGTGATGAGGACAGTCTCTGAGTAGCCCCTTGAACCTTTCCCATGCTGAATATAAAGATTTGCATGTTTTCTGTTTAAAGGAGACTATCTCACTTCTAATCTTTGCAGTCTTTCCTGAAGGGAAGAACCTTGCCAGAAATTTTCTCGCCAAATCGTTCCATGTTGTGATGGAATTAGCTGGTTCTGCCTTTAGCCATCACTTTGCTTCGCCCAATAGAGAGAATGAGAAGAGCGTGAGCCTCACATAATCTGGCGTGACCCCGTTAGTGATATAAGTATCACTAATCTCCAAGAAGTTCAGAATGTGCTGCTGCAGATCCTCGCGTGGAAGACCCAAAACTGCCCGTTTGCATGAAGTAGCTTGATCATGCTCTGTTTCAGCTCAAAGTGCCTAGTGATTCTGGGTTTCACGACGCTGGAGGTAACATTAGAAATACTAGCCATTGCTACCTCCTGAACAGCCATGTGTTGTTTCTCTGTCATGTTCACAAGAAATTGAATAAGGTCCTGAATATTGTTTGTATCCCTTGCTTCCCTCAACCTCCTGTGAAATGTTCTCTCAGGTTTGGGGTCAAAGCCGCCAAGTCTATCCTGGCTTCTGGCCCTACGTATTCAATCGAAGTTACTGAGATTAGAGCAAAGATCACGTAACGTTAGACTCGATGAAATAAACAATTAAAGCAAAAACTAGAAAGTAGTCTATATTCAAGTCCCCGGCAACGGCACCAAAAACTTGTTGGTCCCAAACGCACACGCAAGTATACGTGGTCGTACAAGTAATATAATGATAAATCGAATGTTGAACCCACAGAGACTTGTGTAAATTACTTACTAAATCACTATAATTGTTATTAAATCAAACGAAAGTAAAAATCCAGGAATGTAACTATTTTATACTACGATTCTACAAAATAACTAATTAGCAAGTAACAAGTTGATTGTTCTGTATTCAATAGAGACAATTATTCCAGGGTTGTGATCAATTCACCACTCGTATTGCATTCTAATTAACTCTTCCTTTCATATAACTCACTCATGGTTGCTAATTAATCGATAAATGCTCTCATAGCCTTCTCCCGAAGCACTACTCGCCTATTCTCAATAGATTAACGCCCATATTCCTATGAAATTAATCTATTAGAATGTACTAAGATTACGATATTTAATTAAGCACGGTGACTAGGTATATTCCTATCCTAACCACAAATCCGCTTCCCTGAAGGGTTAAGATCGCGCTCTCTTCAATTCTTCTCTAATCTATATACGGCTTTCCCAAGCATAACATAGATTGTATATAGAACCTAATTGCTGGCCAGACAATTAAGCAATTACACACAGAATTGAAGAAACAACTATATATTGAGTGAAATATAATCAAGTTTAAACTAATGTCGAACAACAATATTCATGGCTAAATCACAACCCCAGAACAATGGGTGTTTAGCCCCTCGTGCTAAATCAAACAATTGCATAAGTGTTGAATTAATTGTAAATACTAGAAAAAGATGAAGAAAACTGATAATCCTTCGCTTCCTAATGATCCCGTGTGTATATTCTCTCCAAAGTGGCATGAATCCCTCAAAAATAAGCTTAGACTTGCTTTTATACGTATTGGGTAGAGTTAGGGCCGAAATAACCATGTCCTGGGTAAAACAGGAAAAACCCACGTCACCGGCGCCCTGGATAGCGTCGGGCACCCACCAGGGTGCTGTCCTTCATAACCTTTCTGCCTCCAGTGCTACAGGTGGCGCCCAGCCCTGCCTGTGGCGCCCAAACTCGACAAATCCCGGTTTCGTCCGTTTTGGCTCTAATTTCGCGTGTTTCGCCTGAATTGATCCCGAATCATTCCTAAACATAAAAACACTTCAAATTAGTATAAATCATCACATTTAACATCTAAAACTCACGAAACAAAAGTAAAATATGAGGCGATATACATAGAAATCGATACACTTTAAGCTAAACATCAGTCATTCTTAGGTCTTTGTAAAGGAGGGGATGCGTCACTGCAGCTACTTCTTCAAGAGGGGTCTTTCATCTCTCATTGTTGAAGAAGAGAAGAGATTCAGGGTTGTTCTCTTAAAGGGGAAGCTTAATCTGATATTCAATTGAAGATGAGGGTCTGTTTTTGCTTGTTTCTCATTGAAGATCAGGGAAAATGCGTCGCTGGGTTCTTCCTTTTTTGAAGGGCAGAATCTTCTCTTCTTTCTATTGACTAGGTCTTAGGGATATTTAATGAGATTAGGGGTTGTTTGGTAGGGAATGGGTATTTTGGTAGTGGGCTAGGACGATATGGGCTTGGGTAATTTGGGCCCTGAAATTGGGCAAATGTGATATGATAGGCAAATTTTATCTTTCAAAAATAGTCATTTTACTACTAATTAAATTTGTTTTTACCAAAACAGCCTTATCATCATTTTAACTAATTAAGTAAACTAATTGATTAAAGCTAATGTATATTATTTTTTATTTGGGTGATTTTCATGTATTAATCTAACAATTAAAGAGTAATTAATTCCTAAAAATACAAATTAAACCTAAGATGGCATGAAATGAAAAATGTGACAATTTTTATGATTTTTCTGTAATTTTGAAGTATTAAACATGCATGAAATGCAACTAAATAAATAAAAGTTCCTAAAATTCATTAAAAGTTATTTTTTGATTATTTTAAGGAGTAATTTCCATGCGGGACAAAAATTGGGTGTTCACAGCTGCCCCTCTTTGCTCGAGAACATGAAGAGTTTTCGGGCAAAGATAAAATGAGCAACCACGAGCAATTTTTGCCCGTTTGGTACTCTCTTTGGAAGCATTTTGAAATGAGTTTGACCGAACCTTGCTTCGGAGGTTGCCTACATATCCTTGGCTATAAAGGAATCAGGTCAGTGTAGTTCTGAAAGTTTTGGTAGCTGGGACTATCGGGAAGCTGTGAGTTCACTTTTTTTGTTGTTGTTGCTGCTTACGGTTTGCTGAGATCCTTATTACACCAAAATCAAAATGAAGAAGACTAAACTAAACCTATCAACTATGAGTTACAAGATTCCTATCTATGGGTCTTCTGAAGCTTGAACTTGAGTCTTGGCTGCTTTTTTGTACAGACTCCGATCTGAATCTTGATTCTTGTTCGTTGTAGGTGCTGGTTAAATCTTCTTAAGCTTTTCGGATCAAGGCAGGATATACAGAACGAATGACTTCAATCTCGTCTTGAATAGTCCGCGTCTTCCCTGCTTCTGCACTTTGGATTCAATCTTTTTCTTTTCTTCTTTTCTTTTATTTTGAATTGAGACGTCTTCTTTTGGTTGTCTTGAATCCATTCTCATAAATTGTAATCTGCGCAAAATCAAAAACAAACGAACGAAATTTTCTGCCCCAGTTTTCACCAGGAAAATTTCGCGAGTTATTGTAATAAAATCTATGCTACTTTATTACTGAAAGCAATGAAAAGCCGGGAATTGTGTACCTGGAGTGAATACAGACTAGGGGTGGATACCCTATGCCTAAAAGTAAAATCAAATAGGGGTTGGAGACCATATGTTGGAAAAGATCGACAGGTTATGCTGTCGTCAAGAAAAGATCATCGGGTTATGCCAGTTCTGGGGGTGGGAGATCAATGGGATATGCCGTTGTCAAGAAAGAGATCACCATGTTATGCCGGTGTCTGGGAAAAGGTCAACAGGTTATGCTGTTGCCAGAAAAAGGAGATCACTGGGTTATGCCAGTGTCAGGAAATGAGGTTATGATGTTGTCAAGAAAGATCACCAGGTTATGCCGGTGTCTAGAAAGGTCAACAGGTTATGTTGTTCCCTGGGGAAAAGAGATCACTGGGTTATGCCAGTGTCAGGAAGCGATCAACAGGTTATGCTGTGTCAGGAAAGATCACCAGGTTATGTCGGTGTCTGGAAATGAGATTCATCGGGTTATACCGGCATCAACTAGGGAATGGAGACCTATGTTGGAAATAAGACTAGGGAGTGGAGACCCTATGTCTAAAGTCATCAACTAGGGAGTGGAGACCCTATGTTGGCATCAGGTTATGCTGGCATCAACTAGGGAATGGAGATCCTATGTTGGAAAAACGACTAGGGAGTGGAGACTCTATGTCTAAAAATAAAATAAACTAGGGAATGGAGACCTTATGTTGGAAAATGAGACTACTGAATTGTGTATCTATGCTAAAATGAATCAAGAAGGATTTTTTGTTTTTTTTCGAATTTCTTTTTTTGTTGAGAAAATCATTCTTTTAAACAAATTGCCCCAATGCTTATTTTCTGAGGACATAAATAAACTATTTTTTTTAACAAGACTTCTTATTTTTATTATAAAAAAAATTATCCTAGGAGAAAATTCATCAGGCTAGGTTTTCTTGTCTTAGGAGAAAGATTCATCAGACTAAGACGTCTATCCTAGGAGAAAGTTCATCAGATTAGGTTTTTTTTTTGTATCTTAGGAGAAAGATTCATCAGACTAAGACGTTTATCCTAAGAGAAAGATTCATCAGACTAGATTTCTTATCTTAGAAAAAAGATTCATCAGACTAAGACATTTATCCTAGGAGAAAATTCATCAGACTAGGTCTTTTATTTTTTTGGTTATTATCTTAGCAGAAAGATTCATCAGACTAATATTTTGATCCTATGAGAAAGTTCATCAGACTAGGTCTCTTTTTTTGGTTATTATCTTAGGACAAAGATTCATCAGACTAAGATTTTGATCCTAGGAGAAAGTTCATCAGACTAGGAATCTTTTTATTATCTTAGGAGAAAGATTCATCAGACTAAGATTTTGATCCTAGGAGAAAGTTCATCAGACTAGGAATCTTTTTATTATCTTAGGAGAAAGATTCATCAGACTAAGATTTCTATCCTAGGAGAAAGATTCATCAGACTAGGTTTTCTTATCTTAGGAGAAAAATTCATCAGAATAAGACGTCTATCCTAGGAGAAAAATTCATCAGACTAGGTCTTTTTGTTTTTGTTATCTTGGTATCTTAGGAGAAAGATTCATCAGACTAAGATTTCTATCCTAGGAGAAACGATCATCAGACTAGGTCTTCTATCTTAGGAGAAAGATTCATCAGACTAAGATTTTGATCCTAGGAGAAAATTCATCAGACTATGTCCTTTTCTTTTTGTTATCTTAGGAGAAAGATTCATCAGACTAAGATTTTGATCCTAGGAGAAAATTCATCAGACTATGTCCTTTTCTTTTTGTTATCTTAGGAGAAAGATTCATCAGACTAAGATTTTGATCCTAGGAAGAAGTTCATCAGACTAGGTGTCTTTTATCTTAGGAGAAGGATTCATCAGACTAAGATTTTGATTCTAGGAGAAAGTTCATCAGACAAGGTGTCTTTTATCTTTAGGAGAAAGATTCATCAGACTAAGATTTTGATCCTAAGAGAAAATTCATTAGACTAGGTCTTTTATCTTTTTTTTTGTTATCATTTTAGGAGAAAGATTCATCAGAATAAGATTTTTTTTGGGAGAAAATCCATCAAACTAGGACTTTTAATCTTAGGAGGAAACATGTGAAGAGTAAAGGCAACATTTTATGCACATTAGCAAGACAAATAAAGGTAAAGATTTGAGAAACTTTCCTTTTCGGCTCTTCTCTTCTTTCTTTTTTTTTTGAAACACTTTCGTTGCACTGCTTTGTTCCTGTTTCAAACAAAGAAAATTTTGTCAGTTTTAAAAAGTGGTGGTCAGTTTGTGGCCTTGAGTCCTGAGCAACTTGGCTTTTGCTCAATCAACTTGAGTCGGTTTCAAGAGACTTTTGCTCTGCATCAACCTTGATTATTTTACACCCAGTGCCATTTGTATTTGTGGCTCAGTCAGACTTATCCCAACAGGAGATCTTTGCTTAGGCGACCTTTTCTGATATCTTGAATGGCTTCTTTCTTTTTGGAGCAATTTGTCTATTAGAGAGAATCATCAGTTATCTTTGCTTGCACCATGTAGGCTGACAAGGGTCTTTTGGGGGGAAGCCTCTGCATGAATCCTCAATGCATATTGACTGTAACATTGAATTGCTGGCCAAATTCACTTTTGTGCAACTGAAAAGCTGATAGCAGATTTTGAAATCTTTTCCTGCTTTTTTTGACAAGGACTGACTCAGAGCGAAGGACATAGTGATTCAAAGAAGCAAGTATTAACAAGCAATGCCCCTGTCGGAAGGAAAGAAGGAAGAGAGTATTTTTTTTCTTTTCTTTTTCTTTTACGGTAACTAGCCTTAGTGATCATGACATATATTTTGGACTTAACGGCCGATCTATCAAACTAATCCAATCTTCCCTTTTACCATTCTTATGACCTTTGAGGCCGGGCTTGTTCGTTCCAATTCTTCGCATCAGCTTCACGACTCACTTTCGGCCAGTGGTGCCCCGAGGGGTTTTCACCAACAAGCCTCTCTCATTTATTTTCTCTACTTACCATCGCCTTACAGTGCCCGTGAGGGTTTTCACTAATAAGACTCTCTCATTTTCTTTTTCTTTTTCTTTTTCTTTTTCTTTTTCTTTTTTCCTTTGTGAGCAACTTGACAGTGTTCTATATCATGTGACAACCGTTGTTCATTCCATGCGTTCTTGGGTGAGCAACTGGCAGTGTTCATGTCGCATGGAAACTGTTGCTCATTGCATGCTTCTCTTGGCATTCTTGAAGACATATCAGGAGGTCTTTATTTGGAAGATTTTTGGATAGGGCTGGAAAGGAGGGTCGGTATGAAGGCTTAAAGTAGACTCATAACGAGGGGGTTATAGACTTCCAACTCTTGGAATCGACTCTTTTAAAAGTGAAATACAATTTTTGCCCCAATTTTAAGCTATTGGGGATTTTTTTGGATTTTTTTTTTTTGAATTTTATTTGGTTGGACCAAACCGTGTAAGGCTGCCTACGTATCCCTTTTTTTTAAGGAATCAAGTCTAACGTAGTTCAAACATCTAATCTAAATATTTTTCATCTTTCTTTCTTTTCTCATGTTTTTCTTTTCTTTGTTTTTCTTTTTTTTCCCACATTTTTCTTTCTTTCTTCTTTTTTTTTCTTTTGTTTTCAAAACAAGTTGCCCCAGCTTTTATTTTCTGGGCGCATGGACCTTTGACTGTTCTTTTCTTATTTTCTTTATTTTTCTTGAACTTTCTAAGAATTGCCCCAGTTTGTACTCTTGGGACACGGACCTTTCTTCTCTTTTTTCATTTTTTTTTACTCTTGACTCTAAACTTGATTCCAAAAGAGGGTGGTCAAAGAAAATAACACAGGCTCAAAAGGGGTAATAAAGGGTATAGAGTGTTTGGGTAGCAGAAAAAGGGCCTCCCAGCCTCGAGAATGCCAAAACACATTATCTTTTTGCGATCATAGCATTGATGAACATGTCTATTTTCCTGGTGTGCTGTGGTCGAAAGACACTTTCTATCCATTTAATGGCAAACTTTCGACCAAGCCTCAATTGATTAAACATCCCCGAGCCCAATCTTTACAATGGTTTGAACGTGAATGTTACTCAACCTTAATTCCAAAGTATTTCAAATCTTTATTCATCCTCAAAAGTGTCTTGTTCTCACTTATCTCAGTCAAGACTAAATCAGTTTTCAAGGTCTGGCCAAAATTTCTGCATGCATGTCATATCACTAAAACTAGCGGGAAAAGAACTAACCATGGAATGACACAAAAGGACAAATTGTATTTCATTGAGTAAAAAACAAGACAAACAACCTAAAATCCGAGTTATAACTCTAAAATAACCCGGATAATGAAAATAGCAACAAAACAGACAGACAAGACTGACACAAACATAACAGAGGGATAGAATTGTTTGACTCAATAAAACAAATAAAATCTGGATCACAACCCTGAAATAGCTCAGATAACAGAAAAACATCAAAACAAGCTACCAAGATTCCTTCCTCATGAGGAGGGAATAAATTTTCAATTGCTAAGTGATCACACTCAACTATGTCTTATAAACGACTAAGCGGGCGTTGCAAATATAATCCGGGGTAATATGCCCAGAGTCGATCCCACAGGGAATTTACGTA
>ML310567.1:0-38265 GCA_005239505.1 Nicotiana paniculata
TATATATATATATATATATATATATATATATATATATATATATATATATATATATACTACTCTTTCATTAAGCAGACGAACAACTAATCTATTCAACTCTCTCTCTCTCACAACTAAAACTTGCTCTCTATTCTCTCTTCTGTGCTACTTGCTACTATTCTAAGTTAGCCGGCTGCAAGCCAAGGCTAACCACTGTGCCTCTCCTATTTCTGCTTTGTGTTTCTGCTTTCTTCACTTCACTGGTATGTTCTAATTCAGATTTCAGTCCTCAAACCAACATGTTTCTATNTTGCTTCTATTTACTATTATGTTGTTCAACGTGTAACTAAGATCCTGAATCCCCTCTACCGGTTAAGTTATGATTAAATTGTCAATGACCAGCATGTTTCTGTATACTTATCACCTGCTTCTTATGTGAATCCCCATGCCTGTGACTGGTACATTTGTTTGATCATGGTCTTAGTTGTGAATCCCCATGCCTGATCCCCTGAACCCTTAGGAGTTTTTGATTGGGTGCTCATATATGTTTCTGCCTGCTACATGTTTGCCCTTACTTGCTCTGTATTTGTCCCTCAAATCCCATACACTTGCTTGTGATTGTTGGAATATTCTTGGTCCTGTTATGTGATGTGAGCTTGTTTTAAGAATGCTGTTCTCTCTAGCCGTTTTCATCAGTTAAACCTTGTGTTATGAAAAAAAACTATTTTCACTAAGTCTCTCCTCTTTTTTAAAACTGTTTCAAAACTGTTTTCCTACTTAAACTCCTATAAACTATGTCGAGCACTCTTACTATACTCTTAGACCCCTTTAGGTTCTGCCCCCTCTATGTGAGCATTGCCTTGGGACCCTTGAGCTCCCTCTGAACTTTGACACACAGAGGCTGGCCATTCCACACTGCACTTACTCTATCTTGGCTATGAAATCTGAGCGTGAGCACTGTCCGGGAGCCCTTGAGGTCCTTAGGGAACTCTGAGACACCCGGATTATGAGAAATCTTGTGAAATAATACTTGGCATTGAGGACCTGGAGACTTGAGCCTATTATGTAGGCTCCCTATAGTTAACTTCTCATTTTCTTATTTTTTTTAGTTATGTAATTCCTATTCAATGGTCTCTATAATTAATTGTAAACAACTCTAGGGCCGGATAGTGAAAATGGGTGGGTGATATGCATGTTGTAGTATAATTAAGAGTAGAGACCATGTTTCTAGGTTTATTTTCTCTATGCGCAATAGCAGCCATATTTAGGTACAACATGCCGTGCATTAGATATCATGCTACTTAGACTCATATATACTGCTTTCCTTTCAGCATGTCATCATTCATTGCCCTCACTTAGAGATCCTGCCTATAGGACAGACAATTAAGTAAATTGCTATTATGTGATTTCGCTCATATAAACGTGTTCTGAAACTTCATTAGAAGTCCTGCCCTAGGATAAATAATGTTAACTTCAATCATCTCTCACCATGCCTACACACTTAGAGATCCTGTTTCTAGGTAAACAAAATTAAAAAATATATCACCTATGTTATTCCTGAAACTGTGCATAATGCTGTGATTCTATGTGCATTTAGAAATCCTGTTTAAGCTATTATGCATCATGCTGCATTAGACATCATGCTATAGGATTGTACTCATTTAACTGCACTTATCCTAAATATAGATATCTAAAACAATCCCCTGTTCTAAACAACTGGTAATTAGTCCTTGCACATCTTCAACACCTAGAATTGCATTTTATTAGCTATAAACAACCTAGAGTCGTTAACAAATATGAATAACTATTGCATGTTATCCTACACCTGGCAAGCCTTAGGTAATCAACTTAAAAACTAAAATCAGAACTGTCTTTGTGATCATGTTTTAACTGTTAGCATGCTTAAACCAGTAGACAAGCCTGATTAAGACTTCCTCTCTGAGTTATGCGATAAATCTGTCTTTGTGTTATCAGCTAGATACCATGCTTTAGGATTCTGAATTAATATGGACCTTAGTTGTGTATGAGACATGCTGTTTATTTGTACTGTGTGTGGAGGAATACTTGAGCCTTTATCTGCTTTCTATGTTTTCCCTTTATCTGCAGTCCTACTTATTTTGTTTATTTGTCGCCCTAGAATTTTTTACCTTTAAAACCTGAGGGTCTGCCTAGCACCTCCTTTAGGATAGGAGTCCTAATTTCCTCCGGGACTGATAGGAAGGGACGGGTAACAACATGCAATTGAGGTCGAGACCAACACTCGTTTTTAATAACCTTACGGGGTGGGAATGGTAGAATATGGATATGATGACCGGTGCGCAAATACCACCTGTAGCCCCTCTTCGAGGAGTGATTACCGGGTATTGCATTGATGTGATCCATATTATTATAAACCTAGGATACCTTTTATATGCTTAGATTGTAATCTTTTCAAACGCTAACCTTCGTTGCTATTTTCAAACATCTGCATGCTTAAGACTTAAATCCCCTCTTATTTGAGCCTTTATTTGTTTGTTTTCTAAGCCGTACAAATTCACGAAACCATTTGGCAAGGAACCAAACTTGTGGATCCTGAGGGGTGCTTAACACATTCCCCTTAAGATAATTTCAAGCCCTTACCCAATCCCTGGTTAGTAACGTAGTTGTAATTGAACCCCTTAGGTGCCTTAACACACCGTTAAAATCGTTAGGTGGCGACTCTTCAAAATATGCAATCTCCTTTCCCAAAAGGAACGAGTTTTCCCAACCGATGTCATAAACCCTTTCAACCGGCCCCGAAAGGAGCGCTCGGGGAGGAAAAAGGGGGCGCGACAGCATGGCGACTCTGCTGGGGATATCCAGGCTTTTACCATTTAAAATTGTTTCATGAATTTGTGTCTTTATTTTTAATTACCTGCACCCTTTCCTATTCCCTTTACATGCAATTAATTGTTTACTTCAGGTATTTACTTTCCTTGAAATACGAAACTGACATGTCTCTTTGTTTTCTTTTGTAACTGCTTTAAATCATTACTGTTGTTTTTACCGCTTTCTTTAACGTGCAAATAGGTGACAACTTGTTTTAATACTTATTATTGCATAATAATGCTCAACATTCATACTCCACTCGTTCCAAACAAAATACTATAGCAACGCTTGATGAGTGGTTGCGCTCTTCCTATATTATTACCCACTAAATTCGGAAAGGCTTATTTGCGGTAAAACTAATCGATCAGCGGTGCAGTCGACGGTTTCGTGTCTTTCCCCTTTGAGTTGTCCACTCAAGGGTACCGGTATAAAACCCCATAGAAACCTTACTCTGTCGCACTGTTGCATGCATCATGGTCAAACCTAGTCGAGCTAAAGTGTCGTCCGCACGATAGCTTTTAAGATAGCCTTATCCAAAAGTCCACCGGGTTTCCCTAAATCCAAACAGATGCCCTCACGTTTTGTGCATTTATTTGGAGAACTAAATGCTTCTTGCTAATTAGTGACGATAAATAGTCGAGTCCGGTGGGGTAAGGGCCTAGCTTTATTTGCTTTGCAGAAAAATGAGGCACGAAGTCCCCAGATTCGGCATGGTATCCAACATCCACCCAAGACTTTTGAGTTGGTGGGAGGATCTGCACTCTAGCGACAAAGCTATCGTCAGGAAACACTTGGGTAACCTACCATCTCTCCTGGAAATCCAGCTTAACAAAATGATAATAGAGGATGCTACCCTGTTCTGGGATCGTGAAAGGTCCGTGTTCTGTTCTATTTTGAGAACATCAAAATGATGCCTTTGATAGAAGATATAGGAGGGTTGGATAACCTAGTATGGGAAACTCCAGGTTTGTTGATGCCTGAGAACCGCACATGCAAAAGTTTCCTCAAAGTAATGGGCCTGAAAAAGGACGCAGAATTGGTATGTTTGGAGGATTTGTATACTCCTTTTGACTACTTGTAGGGAAGGTATGGCTACAACAAATCATAACGTACCTACCATGACGAGTTTGCTATCACCTCTCTGGGACACGTCCATCGCCGAGTGTTCGTGTTTATGGTTTGATCGTGTTCCCGATGAAGAAGGAAAGGATCCATACCAAGCTAGCCATGGTAACTAAGACCATAATGGAAGGGTTAGATGGCAAGACTTCAACATTGTGCCCATGATCGTTGCAGACATATATCGGGCCTTAGAAACGTGTCAACAAGGAGCAAAGCATTTCGAAGGTTGCAATTTATTACTTCAACTCTGGCTCATGGAACATCTCCAAAGAGGCGAATACCGACAAGACATTCACCACAGAATGTAGGATTACCACATCACTTTCCATCACCCAAAGCGAATGAATTATATACCCGACATGTTCGCTCAGCCTGAAAATGCCGAGGGATGGGTTGAGATTTTTGATAACTTGACTGAAGAGCAGGTTCAATGGATGTTTGAATGGTTTCCAACGGATGAGTTCATCATTCGATCCCGAGACACATCATTTCTGATACTGATTGGTCTAAGGGGGACATACCCTTACGTCCCTCTTCGGGTTATGAGGCAAGCAGGTAGGAAGCAAGTCATCCCTAGGGTCGAGAAGATGAGCCATCTTCGGGCTGACTTTCAAAATAATGACAGTCCTCAGAAGTACCAAGCTCAGCACCTGTGGCACTACAAGATTATACCTGAGAAAGACACCATCGAGCCAGACATATATCATGCCGGTTGTAACGCTTTCTATCTTGGTTGGTTAGAAGAGGATTTGGGTGGCCAGAGCAAGCCGGGGTACGTCCGAGATCATAGGGTTATAGATGAAAGGGTCGAGGCACAAGTCAAATACAACCAACTGCGCAAAAGGATCCGGTAATATGAGGATGACTACTACAATATGCATGAGTCCAACAAGAAACCGAATGAGGAATGGAAGGACATGGCTATCAACGCCAACAAGAGGCTGGGGTACTTGGAACGAGGTATAGTCGAGCTGGAAGAAAAGTTCATCAAAAGAGTCGAAGATTGTCAAAAGGTTGAGGGATCTGCAGGGGGATACCTAGCCAGAACCTACATGTTGCTAGGACTTCGCGAGCTGGGAAAACTGTACAAGGAAAGCAAGAATGCCGAGTCTGGGGAAGGTCCTTCTGGGACCAAGTAGATAGGAGTGTCTTTATTTTTCTATCAATGTAATAAGGCCAATGGACATTAGTGACTTTTATTTTTCGTCTATCATTTTGAGATTTGTCTATTTTTTCTTATCAATAAAATGAGGCATTTAGCATTTTAAGTTCTCCAAATAAATTTGTCGCTAGGCCTACCTCAGGCACAAAGAGGTTCCCAACTTAGGACGCGCTTTACATTTCCGAATTATGTTTTTAAATACCACAATATTCTTTTCATAATCCTCACTGACTTGGTTACCTTTTGTTTTTATTTCTTTTTCTTACTCCCCTCCCCAAATATTAGTTCGGGTATTCTGGCATCATCAGCCTATCGCACAAGATCCAAGAGCCCTCCACCTACTCCTCTTCCTAGTCCTCCTAAGGGTAAAGATAAAGGCAAAAGTAAGATGGAAGAGTCTAGCGGCACCAGAAAGGAGAATATGATTGAACGGGTAGAGGCCATTGATGGCCGAGGTATTCAGGTCCTGCATGAAAGCATGTCACCACTTGAACAGAAATTGCTGAAGTTTCAGGAAGAACTCGATCAAGTCCGGAATCTGGCCAACTTGTCATTTTCCCTCAACGTCCCCGACGTCAACCTTCCAAATGATCAAAACCCCCCACCTCCACAAAATATCCCAAGACAGTAAAATCATCCCGCACCTCACCATCACGTGACTCCCCCAAAGAACCAAACTCTCCCGACGCAGTGCAATGCTTGCCACACCTCAAATAACACTCCACTACTCATCCCAGAACCTCAAAACCCCCACAAAGGACCATTTCCACACCTATAACAATCCCATCTATGTGGAAAACGTGACCCACTCCACTCCGCCTACCTTACAGGCATCCGAGTCTGACGGAAAGGACTTACTTATCAAGAACCTAGCCGAGGAGCTTAATAAATTGACCAGCCGAGTTCAGGGTGTTGAAGGAACCAAGTGAATTGAAGGGTTGAATTATGAAGACCTTTGTATCCAACCTGATGTCAAACTTCCCGAGGGGTACAAACCTCCAAAATTCGAAATGTTTGACGGTACTGGTGATCTGAGAGTCCATTTGAGGATCTATTTCGACAAATTGGTTGGCGTTAGGAAGGATGAAAGAATCCGCATGAAGTTGTTCATGAGGAGTTTGAAGGGAGACGCACTGTCTTGGTAAATCAGCCAAGACCCCAAGAAATGGTCAAACTGGGTAAGCATGTCATCTAATTTTATGGATAGGTTTAGATTCAACACAGACAACGCACCAGATGTGTTCTACATTCAAAATTTGAAGAAGAAACCCGCAGAAACCTTTCGCGAGTATGCTACTCGCTGGAGGTCCGAAGCCGCTAAAGTCAGACCTGCTCTAGAGGAAGAGCAGATGAACAAGTTCTTTCTCCGAGCTCAGGACTCACAGTATTATGAACGGTTAATGATGGTTGAATGCCACAAGTTCTCCGACATCATCAAATTGGGTGAGAGGATTGAAGAAGGTATTAAAAGCGGTATAGTTACAAATTTTTGAAGCCTTGCAAGCCACTAACAAGGCTTTACGGTCCGGTGTTGTGTCTAAGAAGAGAGACGTGGGAGCCGTAATGATTGCACAAAGAGCCAAGTCCCCACTCAAATACCAAACTTATCCAACACCTCCACTCACATACCAGCCAACCCCGAATTACCAAGCACCCTCACCGAACTACCAAGATCCTCCACCTTCCTACCAAGCTCCACCGCCCACATATCAACCTGCTTCGCCCAGGTACTCACAACCCGCTCCTGTCTACCACACTTATAATTCCCAGCCATCCCATTAACAATCACCCCTTGCACGCCAAAACTTCCCTAGACCTCATCCCAATTGTGATCACTGCCCTCCAAAGCAATACACTACCATAGCCGAGCCCATTGACCAGCTGTATCAGAAGCTCAAAGCTGCTGGTTATGTCACACCTATCCCTGCTGCCACCCCTGAGAACCCTTCTCAGTGGGTTAACCCAAACAAATCCTATGCATACCATCCCGGCATGAAAGGACACACCATCGAAGAAAGCCGCTCTCTGAAGGACAAAATACATGCTCTCATTGACAACAAGATTATTGTGGCAAAAGACCCCACTCCAAACGTCCGCGACAATCCTTTGCCAGACCATAAGGGTAGAGGTATCCATATGATTGAAATAGAAGATGATTGGGATCATGAGGGATCAATTGGGTTGATCGCAGAAGGCGATGACCCAAAGAAACCCGCAGTCACTCTCAAACCGATCATAGTCCAGATTCAACCATCTGAGGACGCGGAGGTGAATATGTCTATACCATTTGAGTTTGAAGCAGCGCCACCTGCAAAGTCACTAGTGCCAATTGAAGTTGAGTTTGTATCTCCAGCAAATGCACTAGCACCATTCGAGGTCGCAGTCTTTCCACCCCGAACACACATTCCGTTTGAAGTAAGGATGGCCGCACCAATTTCGGTGGCAATGTCAACCACGCCACCCTTCTATTCAAACTCTATCCCTTGGGACTACAAAGCCGAGGCGAGAAGGAAAGGCAATGCCAGGTCTGAGGAAGCTGTCGCAGCACAGGGTATGACGAGAACTGGTAGGGTCTACACCCCTGAGAACCTGGCCGAGTCAAGCAAGCAGGCTGCCAACCAGCCTCCCCTTATCGAGACAGGTCCCGATGACCTTTGGAGAAAGGTACAGGCTAAGGAGTATTAGGTCAACGACCAGCTAAACAAGACACCGTCACAAATATCCATCCTCGCTTTGCTGCAGAATTCTAAAACACACATAAATGCTTTGTTGAAAGTGTTGAGTGAAGCATATGTGCCAAACAACATCACTAGAGAGAAAATGGCCAATATGGTAGGCCAGGTACTGGAGAGTCATAAAATCACTTTTAATGAGGACGAGCTAACACCTGAAGGATTGGGGCACAACAAAGCGCTGCACATCACCGTGCAATGCGAAGATCTTTTCATTACAAGAATCTTAATTGATGGAGGTTCCAGTCTTAATATGTGTCTGTTGATAACACTCAAGAAATTGGGTAAAGGGATACATGAGATAAGGGATGAAGCGATCAATGTGAAAGCCTTCGAAGGTTCTCAAAGGTCCACCATGGGGGAGATCAGTCTATGTCTGCAGATGGGACCGACTTGGTTCGAAGTGGATTTCTGGGTGATAGATGTGCCATCATCCTACAACCTATTATTGGGAAGACCCTGGATTTATGTTGCTGGGTCGTAGCGTCAACGCTACATCAGGCGGTAAAATTCGAGTGGAACCACCAAGAGGTGATTATTCATGGTGACGGTAGCAACCCCATTTATAGTCGTCAAACTATTTCGGTGATTGACGGAAGAAGGAAGATAGGCGGGGGAACTTACCACCACATTGAGCGGTTCAATGCTATTGGTAAGGAAAAGTGGTGGGATAGCAAGATTGAGAGCATCCTGAACTGGAGAGGATATGAGCCAGGAAAAGGGCTCGGTAAGAACCTCCAAGGGATCACGAAGCCCATAAAGCTCAAGGAACATGGTACCACTTTCGGTTTGGGGTATGATTACACTTGGCAGGAATTCAACGACCGGTCCCCACCGTGGCGCGGTCCCTATTACCCTTTGGAGTAGTCGATACCTCATCTTGAGCAGACTTTCAAGCAGGCCGACATTATTTACGGATCAGACGAAGAAGAAGCACTTGCAGCGATGAGGAGTTTGTTCCTAGAGAACGAGGATATGGATTGTTGTGTTGTTCTCGAGGAGGAGGGGGAAGGACCTTCCATACAGACTGTAAGAAAGGGGACATATCTCAAGAACTGGTCTATCAAGACAACCAAAGCCCGACGAGATTTGGGGTAGCAAGGCTAAAACAAGCATTATTTACTGTTTTATTTACTAAATGATTTCCTTTTCCTACATTTTTAAATTTTTACAATAAGATCTTCAATGTTCAAAACAGTTATTCAATTCATCAAAGCATCTTCTAAATTTCTCTTACGAATCCGATATTTATTGTTATTGTTTTCTATCATTACTTTATTTATACAACATTACTATTACTTGTCTTGATGAACCGATGATTGTGACATGCAATGAGACAACACGGAAAACGGACATTGATTCAGACGAAGACGACATACCTGACGAGATTATCAAGGAAGTTGAGAACTTTGAGAACAGACCTAAGTCCAACCTGGACGACACTGAAGTTATCAACCTAGGAGATTCAGAAAACGTCAAGGAGACTCGCATCAGCATTCATTTGTCACCATCAGAAAAGAAAAAATACACAGAGTTTCTAAAAGAGTATGAGGACGTATTTGCATGGTCATATGATGACATAACTGGTCTAAGTACGTCTATTGTGGCTCACAAACTGCCAACCAATCCAACGTGTCCACCGGTGAAACAAAAGATCAGAAAGTTCAAACCCGACATGAGTTTGAAAATCAAAGAAAAAGTTACCAAGAAGATCAACGCCAAAGTTCTTCGGGTAGTGGAGTACCCGACATGGTTAGCCAACATTGTACCTGTGCCAAAGAAGGACAGGAAGGTCAGAGTCTGCGTCGACTACCGAGATCTCAACCGGGCCAGTCCAAAAGATGACTTCCCCTTACCAAATACACACATTCTGATTGACAACTGCGCCAAACATGAATTGCAGTCCTTCGTGGATTGCTTCACCGGTTATCACCAGATTTGAATGGATGAGGAAGATGTTGAGAAAATAGCGTTCATCACGCCTTGGGGAGTGTATTGTTACAAGATGATGCCATTCAGCCTGAAGAATGTAGGGGCCACCTACATGAGGGCCATGGCCACCATATTCCATGACATGATTCACAAGGAGATCGAGGTGTACGTGGATGATGTCATTATCAAATCAAAGAAAGCTGTTGATCACATAGAGAATTTGGGGAAGTTCTTCAATAGATTACGAAAATACAATCTGAAACTAAACCCCGCGAAGTGTGCATTCGGGGTTCCTGCTGGGAAGTTGCTGGGGTTTATTGTAAGTCGCCGGGGAACAGAATTGGATCCGTCAAAGGTCAAATCCATTCAAGAACTGCCACCACCAAGGAACAAGAAAGATGTGATGAGTTTCTTGGGGAGGCTTAACTTCATCAGCCGGTTTATAGCACAATCTACAGTCATTTGTGAGCCAATATATAAGATGCTGAAGAAGGACACTACGACCAAGTGGACCGATGATTGTCAAAAGGCTTTCGACAGAATCAAGGAATATTTGTCAACACCGCCAGTCCTAGTACCTCCTGAGCCAGGCAGACCTCTGTTACTCTATCTTGCCATGTTAGATGGAGCTTTCGGCTGCGTTCTGGGGCAGCACGATGAACGAGAAGGAAGGAACAAGACATTTATTACCTCAGCAAGAAGTTCACTCCATATGAGGCCTAGTATTCTCTATTAAGGCGTACCTGTTGTGATCTAACTTGGGTCGTCCAAAATCTGAGGCATTACTTCTGTTCCTACACAACATATCTCATATCAAGGATGGATCCATTAAAGTACATCTTTCAGAAGCCCATGCCCACTGGCAAGCTAGCCAAGTGGAAAATCTTGCTGAGCGAATTCGACATTATTTACATGACTCAGAAGGCAGTTAAAGGACAAGCTCTAGCAGACCATCTTGCTGAGAATCCTGTAGACGGAGGATGCAAACCCCTGAAAACATATTTTCCTGATGAAGAGGTATCATTCATAGGAGAAGATATTTCAGAATCCTATAACGGTTGGAGGATGTTCTTTGATGGAGTAGAAAACTTCAAGGGAGTCGGTATTGGAGCAGTCCTAGTATCAGAGATCGGTCAACATTATCCGATATCCTCCAAACTCAGGTTCCCTTGCACCAACAATATGGTTGACTATGAAGCTTGTATCTTGGGGCTCAATATGGCCATTGAAATGAACGTCCAGGAGCTGTTAGCGATTGGTGATTCAGATCTATTGGTACATCAGGTACAAGGAGAGTGGGCAACAAAGAATTCCAAGATACTGTCGTATCTGCATCACGTACAGGAAAGAAAGAGGTTCACAAAGATAGAGTTCCGGCATGTCCCCAGAATCCAGAATGAGTTCACCGATGCATTAGCTAATTTGTCCTCAATGATCCAGGATCCGGACAAGAATTCCATTGACCCTATTCCCATAAAGATCCATAATCAGCCAGCTTACTGTGCCCATGTCGAATAAGAAGCAGACGAAAATCCTTGGTTTCATGACATCGATGAGTACTTGGCAAAAGGAGAATCCCTGAGCTTGCAAATTCCACTCAGAAACGCACACTTCGGAGATTGTCCAACAATTTCTTCCACAGCGGAGGAATCTTGTATAGGAGGACTCCCGATTTGGGGTTATTAAGGTGTGTTGACGCAAAAGAAGCATCAAATTTGATGGAAGAAATTCATTCTGGGACCTGTGGCCCACGTATGAACGGTTTTGTTCTAGCAAAGAAGATACTCCAAGCTGGTTACTTTTGGATGACTATGAAAACAGAATGCATCCAGTATGTTAGGAAGTGCCATCACTTCCAGATACATGGGGATATGATAAAGGTGCCTCCAAGTGAGCTCAATGCAACCAGCTCACCATGGTCATTCGCCGCTTCGGGTATGGACGTTATTGGACCAATCGAGCCTGCCGCCTCCAATGGCCACAAGTTCATTTTGGTCGCCATTGACTACTTCACTAAATGGGTCGAAGCGGCCTCCTACAAAGTAGTTACTAATAAAGTCGTGGCCGACTTTGTCCGGACCGTATTGTTTGTCGGTTCGGAGTTCCCGAGTCAATCGTCACCGAAAATGGTTCTAATCTCAACAATGACTTGATGAAAGCTATGTGTGAAACTCTCAAGATCAAACAAAAAAATTCCACAGGATACAAACCTCAGATGAATGGAGCCGTAGAGGCCGCTAACAAAAACATCAAGAAGATACTAAGGAAAATGATAGAAAGGCACAAGCGGTGGCATGAAAAGTTATCATTCGCTTTATTGGGATACCGCACCACTGTTCGCACATCAACATGGGCAACTCCCTATATGCTAGTTTATGGTACAGAGGTTGTTATTCCTGCCGAAGTGGAGATTCCATCTCTAAGAATTATACAGGAAGCTGAGCTTAGCGATGCAGATTGGGTAAGAAGACGTTATGAGAAACTGACCCTCATAGACGGGAAGCGAATGAATGCAGTATGTCATGGTCAATTATATCAGAATAGAATGGCCAGGGCCTTCAACAAGAAATTCAAGTCAAGACGATTCACACCAGGGCAGCTGGTGTTAAAGAAAATCTTTCCGCATCAAGATGAAGACAAGGGGAAGTTCTCTCCCAACTGGCAAGGTCCGTACATGGTTCATAGAGTGCTGACAGGAGGAGCACTCATACTTGCGGAAATGGACGGAGAAGTTTGGCCGAAACCGATCAATTCAAATGCAGTCATGCTACTATGTGTAATCCTTACGCTTTCTCAAGTGATGTAAATTGAACTACGCCTGACCTGATTCCCGTTTAAGAGGGGATACGTAGGCAGCCCTATGGGTTCGGTCACAATTCAATAAAAATCTATTTTCCCTGCAATTGGAAACTGGGGCAGAGTTTTGAGGAGGACCCTCAAAATTCTGAAGCGAGTAATAGTCCACAAGCATTCACCCAGCCAACTGGGGTAGAATTTTGAGGAGGACTCTCAAAATTCTGAAGCAAGTTCAGTCAATCGCCGCGCGAGCAGCAGTCAGAGGCGTCCACCCAGCAAACTGGGGAAAATTTTTGAGGAGGACCCTCAAAATTCCGCAGCAGGAGAGGTTGCAATGTCTCAAGCCGTGTCATGTCATCAGTTCATCTAAAACTATTTTAGATAATATATTATATCTTACAAAATCATGCATATTTATTTTTTCTGAAGCAGCTTGTTTAGCGAACGCTACCCCAATGATACATACAGTATCATCATGATCAAGCAACGAGCCAAGCAGATCCAGCAGGAATGCGAACTAACCTTTCTCCTTTACAAAACTCACGATCTTTCTTTGGATGCAGACACAAAATTGCAAAAGCCCCAAAAACACATTGCCCGCTCAAAGGACAGACATCGTTGCTCAAACTCGTCATGCCAACATTTATTATCAGCACAAATGATGCTTCATTATCACAATGCTCTACCGCAATTTAACACCAGCTAAGAATTTCTGTTGTCCTTCCTTAAATCTTGCATAAGGCTACCTTTCTGCCTTCCGAGGTTAAACGCTGCCTCCATCTGCATTCGCATCTTGCATAAGGCTACCATTCTGTCTTCCGAGGTTAAACGCTACCTCCATCTGCATTCGCATGTTGCATAAGGCTACCTTTCTGCCTTCCGAGGTTAAACGCTACCTCCATCTGCATTCGCATGTTGCATAAGGCTACCTTTCTGCCTTACGAGGTTAACGCTACCTCCATCTGCATTCGCATCTTGCATAAGGCTGCCTTTCTGCCTTCCGAGGTTAAACGCTACCTCCATCTGCATTCGCATCTTGCATAAGGCTACCTTTCTGCCTTCCGAGGTTAAATGCTACCTCCATCCGCATTCGCATATTCCATAAGGCTACCTTTCTACCTTCCGAGGTTAAACGCTACCTTCATTCGCATTCGCATATTGCATAAGGATATCTTTCTGCCTTCCGAGGTTAAATGCTACCTCCATCTGCATTCGCATGTTGCATAAGGCTACCTTTCTGCCTTCTGAGGTTAAAAGCTACCTCCATCCGCATTCGCATCTTGCATAAGGCTACCTTTCTGCCTTTCGAGGTTAAACGCTACCTCCATCCGCATTCGCATATTGCATAAGGCTACCTTTCTTCCTTCCGAGGTTAAACGCTACCTCCATCTGCATTCGCATCTTGCATAAGGATACTTTTCTGCCTTCCGAGGTTAAACACTACCTCCATCTGCATTCGCATACTGCATAAGGCTACTTTTCTGCCTTCCGAGGTTAAACACTACCTCCATCTGCATTCGCATACTGCATAAGGCTACTTTTCTGCCTTCCGAGGCTAAACGCTGCCTCCCATTTACTTCTCAAAAGCAATCAATGCCTCTTACATTATTTACTGCCCTTTCCTTTTAGGCTAAGCTCTGCCCCTTTAATTCGCAATACTAAGCTCTGTCTTTTCATCATCATACTAGTGCATCTTCATGGGCTGAAATATCGCCAACTTATCCAAAGGCGTCATCGTTCGGAGGCACCATTTTCATGGCCCGAGAACACCATCTCATCGCCTGAGGATCTCCTTTATCAGTTTGCATATCATTATTCAAAGGCATCATGGTTCGGAGACATCATCTTCATGGCCCAAGAACATCATTTCGTGGTCTGTGAATCCTGCATCAAGCAATTCATGGCCCAGGACATCATGGTCTAAAGACGTCATCCTTAACCGTCCGAAGACAGCATTCATAGTCCAACGGGAATTTGCATCATGTTTAAATTACGCACGATATGCTTGTATTACTCATTTGCAGGTAACCCGGCAAGTAGCAGCTGTCCCGGCAGAAGCGATCCCGCTCCAGTTCTCTTAATTACCCCGTAAGCCGTTCATTTAATCAGTCCTATATGTTGCATCCGTCCTTATAAAACGTCATCGGTATACTTCGCCGGTGGCTCCTGAACTACATACGACCTGAATCCTGTAAAACCAAGGATATGTAGGCAGCTCTGAAACTAGGGTGCGACCTAAACCTCTTCAAACCGCTTTGCTCGGTCAAAATTGGTTATCATGTCTTTACCCGACAACTCTTCCATCCTTCCCGGGTAAAGAGGGGCAGCTGTTGATACCCAATTTTCCCTCAAACTATTTTAAAATTTACATATATATCTTCAAAATCACCCTTTATAATAACTGGTATTTTTCTGTAATTTTTCATATTTTTATTAAATTCTTTTCCAATTTATTCAGTATTTTTATATTCAATAATTATTCATAAATTGTATTATAAATAATTTCAAAGTATTTCCCAGCTCAATATATCATTTGTTAATCCTATTAGGATTTGATTATTTCACAAATTAGTCAATTTGGCATTATTTGGCCATAATTACGATAATTTTGCAACTATGGCCTAATTGTACATTTTATACCATTTAAATCAATATTTATTCATTTTATATTATTTTATATTAATTAATTACCTTAATTCCACCTATTTAAGCTTAATTTAATTTTATGCAATTATTAGCTATTTTTATTAATTATTAATCTATTTAATCGGGTATTTAACAATTAGCCCCTCCCTATTTAAATTATAGCCCAATTTTAATTCAATTTCAGCCTATTGAAACCAGCCCAATTACATAACCCAATACCCAACCCCAATATATATCTACCTGGCCCAACTCAGAGTCAATCTTGACCGTTGATCAAATTTGATCAACGGTCCAGATCTCTCCCTTCCTTAATGAGACCTAGATGACAACCCCCCTCTCTCATTTCTCCCTTCTCATTCTCTCTCAACCGGTCTCTCTACCTCCCTCTCTCTATCTCTGGTTCTCTCTAGAACCTTCCACCTTCCCCTCTTCCGATGAGCTCTGTACACATTCTCCGACCACTTCCCTCGCCGGAAATCATGACCTCTCATCACTCATGGCCTATATCTCACCCCATGATAGTTTGACACTACCCTAAGGTCCTCGGGTGAACCTGGAGCGGTTCAACTCCTACCTATGGTCCTTCATGCCACTTTACGGCCACCCATGGCCGTCCGAGTAAGGTTCTTACACTTTTCGGTGGAAACCGGTAAAACATTGAGTTTTTCTCTCCTCTTTGGGTTCTCTCTTCGAAACCCTAACTTTTAAAACCTCAGATCTTTCTAGATCTGTAAGAGATGTATAGATATTTCAAGTCGTTTTGATGTTTTCTTTAAGGGTTTTCCATTTTTCCTAAAACAATTTTTTGTTTTCCAACTAGGGTTTCTAAAAAAACTTTCTGCAAAAACGATTTCTTCAAGTTTAAGGGTTCTTCTGAGATTCTTCTCGTATTTTTAAACGGTTTCTATTAAAATCTCTTTTTCATATTTTATTATGTTAAAACTTTTGTTTTAACACTGTATTATAATCTTAGGTTTGCCTTTATTGATCTACTCTTTTGATTTGTATATGTGTCTGTCTCTTATGAATACGTCCTGAGTTTTCTATGATTTTTATCCTATTTTTGCTCATTAGGGTTCTTGATTTTGGCTTCTTCTGCTTATGCTGTAGTTGCTCTATTTAATCCCTCTAGACGTTACTGTTTTGTTTAAATGAATCTCTAATCCTATGTGATTTCTTGCTGCTACAGTCATTAGGGTTACTGACTCTTTGATCCTCCCTCTTATATCATGTTCGCTTGTTAATACCTTTAGTCATTTACTGTGTGCTCGTATTGAATCCATGATTCTATGTGATTTTTACTTGAATCTCTGATTTTCCTGTCCTATTGTGTGTTTACTTCGTGTACTCACAGGAATCAGCATTACTCCCGTTTAAACCCCTAATTTCCTGTAACGGAACCTCTCATTGATCTTTTGTGATGATTTCCTTACTGATTTTCAACCTTTAAATTATTTCCTTGCCTTATTTTGGTCAACTATGCTGTCACAGGAAGTTTTATATTATTTCCTTAATTGAAATATTCTGAACCTAGCCTCAATTGCATGTCCCATACTTGTACTATGCTAAGTTATTTCCTTATATGCTATATGTAGTCATATATGGTACCTTTCCTTATTTGCTGTCTGCATAATACCGTTTGAACTTAACCCCTTCAATTAAGGGATACCTATACTGATTTTACATTGATTGATGCTCAGTCCCTTAATTAAGGGTTAACTTTGAACCCTACCTTATTTACTATCTGTTTTCAAACTATATATATACACTACTCTTTCATTAAGCAGACAAACAACTAATCTGTTCAACTCTCTCTCTCACAACTAAAATTTGCTCTCTATTCTCTCTTCTGTGCTACTTGCTACTATTCTAAGTTAGCCGGCTGCAAGTCAAGGCTAACCACTGTGCCTCTCCTATTTCTGCTTTGTGTTTCTGCTTTCTTCACTTCACTGGTATGTTCTAATTCAGATTTCAGTCCTCAAACCAACATGTTTCTATTACTGTTACAATTTATTGTGTTTCTAATTTGCTTCTATTTACTATTATGTTGTTCAACGTGTAACTAAGATCCTGAATTCCCTCTACCTGTTAAGTTATGATTAAATTGTCAATGACCAGCATGTTTCTGTATACTTATCACCTGCTTCTTATGTGAATCCCCATGCCTGTGTCTGGTACATTTTTTTGATCATGGTCTTAGTTGTTTGGTATTGATACGTTAATCTAATCTGATACTTTGTTGTACCCATGATCCCCTGAACCCTTAGGAGTTTCTGATTGTGTGCTCATATATGTTTCTGCCTGCTACATGTTTGCCCTTACTTGCTCTGTATTTGTCCCTCAAATCCCATACACTTGCTTGTGATTGTTGGACTATTCTTGGTCCTGTTATGTGATGCTGAGCTTGTTTTAAGAATGGTGTTCTCTCTAGCTGTTTTCATCAGTTAAACCTTGTGTTATGAAAAAAAACTATTTTCACTAAGTCGCTCCTCTTTTTCAAAACTGTTTCAAAACTGTTTTCCTACTTAAACTCCTCAAAAGTATGTCGAGCACTCTTACTATACTCTTAGACCCCTTTAGGTTCTGCCCCCTCTATGTGAGCATTGCCTTGGGACCCTTGAGCTCCCTCTGAACTTTGACACACAGAGGCTGGCCATTCCACACTGCACTTACTCTATCTTGGCTATGAAATCTGGGTGTGAGCACTGTCCGGGAGCCCTTGAGGTGCTTAGGGAACTCTGAGACACCCGGATTATGAGAAATGTTGTGAAATAATACTTGGCATTGAGGACCTAGAGACTTGAGCCTATTATGAAGGCTCCCTATAGTTAACTTCTCATTTTCTTATTTTTTTAGTTATGTAATTCCTATTCAATGGTCTCTAATAATTAATTGTAAACAACTCTGGGGTCGGATAGTGAAAATGGGTGGGTGATATGCATGCTGTAGTATAATTAAGAGTAGAGACCATGTTTCTAGGTTTATTTTCTCTATGCGCAATAGCAACCATATTTAGGTACAACATGCCGTGCATTAGATATCATGCTACTTAGACTCATATATACTGCTTTCCTTTCAGCATGTCATCATTCATTGCCCTCACTTATAGATCCTGCCTATAGGATAAATAATTAAGTAAATTGCTATTATGTGATTCCGCTCATATAAACGTGTTCTGAAACTTCATTAGAAGTCCTTTCCTAGGATAAATAATGTTAACTGCAATCATCTCTCACCATGCCTACACACTTAGAGATCCTGTTTCTAGGTAAACAACATTAAAAAATATATCACCTATGTTATTCCTGAAACTGTGAATAATGCTGTGATTCTATGTGCATTTAGAAATCCTGTTTAAGCTATTATGCATCATGCTGCATTAGACATCATGCTATAGGATTGTACTCATTTAACTGCACTTAGCCTAAATATAGATATCTAAAACAGTCCCCTATTCTAAACAACTGGTAATTAGTCCTTGCACATCTTCAACACCTTGAATTGCATGTTATTAGCTATAAACAACCTAGAGTCGTTAACAAATATGAATAACTATTGCATGTTATCCTACACCTAGGCAAGCCTTAGGTAATCAACTTAAAAACTAATATCAGAACTGTCTTTGTGATCATGTTTAACTGTTAGCATGCTTAAACCAGTAGACAAGCCTGATTAAGACTTCCTCTATGAGTTATGCAATAAATCTATCTTTGTGTTATCACCTAGATACCATGCTTTAGGATTCTGAATTAATATGGACCTTAGTTGTGTATGAGACATGTTGTTTATGTGTACTGTGTGTGGAGGAATACTTGAGTGTTTATCTGCTTTCTATGTTTTCCCTTTATCTACAGTCCTACTTGTTTTGTTATATGTCGCCCTAGAATTTTTTATCTTTAAAACCTGAGGGTCTGCCTAGAACCTCCTTTAGAATAGGAGTGCTAAACTGATAGGAAGGGACAGGTAACATCATGCAATAGAGGTCGATACCAACACTCATTTTTAATAACCTCAGGGTGGGAAGGGTAGAATATGGATATGATGACCGGTGTGCTAATACCACGTGTAGCCCCTCTTCGAGGAGTGATTACCGGGTATTGCATTGATGTGATCCATATTATTATAAACCTAGAATACCTTTTATATGCTTAGATTGTAATCTTTTCAAAAGCTAACCTTCTTTGCTATTTTCAAACATCTGCATGCTTAAGAATTAAATCCCATCTTATTTGAGCCTTTATTTGTTTGTTTGCTAAGCCGTACAAATTCACGAAACCATTTGGCCGGAAACCACACTTGTGGATCCTGAGGGGTGCCTAACACCTTCCCCTTAGGATAACTTCAAGACCTTACCCAATCTCTGGTTAGTAGCGTAGTTGTAATTGAACCCCTTAGGTTCCCTAACGCACCGTTAAAATCGTTAGGTGGCGACTCTTCAAAATATGCAAACCCCTTTCCCAAAAGGAACGAGTTGTCCCAACCAATGTCATAAAACCTTTCAACCGATCCCGAAAGGGGCGCTGGGGGAAGAAAAAGGGGGCGCGACAATCACTTGACTTTACATATTCAATCGTGATAATTCCTCTAGAGGTTAACTGCCTAACGGTTTTATGTCTTCGTCGTATATGATGAGATTTACCGTTATACATAACGCTCCTAGCCCTTCCAATTGCCGCTTAACTATCACAATATATGCATATTGGTGCCAACAGTTTGGGCCAAAATGGAATATCTTCCAAGAAATTCCATAGCCATTCAACTTCTTCACCGGCTTTATCCAAGGCTATGAACTCATCCTCCATTGTAGAGCGGGCAATACATGTTTGTTTGGACGACTTCCAAGATACCGCTCCTCCATCAATAGTGAATACATATCCACTTGTGGACTTAGAATCAGTTGATCTGGTGATCCATACTATAGTGCAAAGCAAAGTCCTGGGTATGTACTAAATACCCCAACACTCGTTTCAAGGCCATCCAATGAGATTGACCTGGATTGCTCGTATATCGACTCAATTTACTTATAGCACAAGCTATATCTGGTCGTGTACAATCATGATATACATTAAGCATCCCAACACACGAGCATAATCCAATTGTGATATGCTTTGGCCTTTGTTCTTTGTTAATGCAAGATTCACGTCAATTGAAGTCTTTGCAACTTTAAAGCCCAAGTGCTTGAATTTTTCAAGTACTATCTTAATATAATGAGATTGTGACAATGCTATACCTTGAGAAGTCTTATGGATCTTAATTCCCATAATTAAATCAGCAACTCCCAAGTCTTTCAATATCAAACTTGTCAGTTAGCATACGCTTAGTCGCATTTATGTTGGCAATGTCATTACTCATTATCAGCATATCATCCACATATAAGCAAACAATGACTATGTGATTTGAAACATTTTTAATTTACACGCATTTATCATATTCATTTATTTTAAAACCATTTGATAACATTGTTTGGTCAAATTTCGCATGCCATTGTTTGGGTGCTTGTTTTAGTCCGTAAAGGGACTTAATAGGTCTACATACCTTCTTTTTTTTACCTGGAACCACAAACCCTTCAGGTTGTTCCATGTAGATTTCTTCCTCCAACTCTCCATTTAAGAATTCCGTCTTAACATCCATTTGATGAATTTCAAGATCATAAACTGCAGCTAACGCTACCAACGTTCTTATGGATGTAATTCTTGTAACTAGAGAGTATGTATCGAAATAATCAAGACCTTCTCGTTGTCTATACCCTTTGACCACAAGTCTTGCCTTAAATTTGTCAATAGTGCCATTATCTTTCATTTTCCTCTTAAAGATCCATTTAGAACCCAACGGTTTATTTCCAGGAGGAAGATCAACCAATTCCCATGTATGGTTGTTCAATATGGATTCTATTTCACTATTGACTGCCTCTTTCCAAAACAATGATTCCGAAGAAGACATAGCTTCTTTAAATGTTTGAGGCTCATTTTCCAATAAGAAAGTCACAAAATCTGGTCCAAATGATGTAGACGTTCTTTGACGTTTACTACGTCTTGGATCCTCCTGATTAAGTGTACTTTCTTTTGTTTCTTCCCGAGGTCGTTTAGATCCTTCACCAATCGACTCACATTCCTTTTTATACGGATATATATTTTCAAAGAACTCAACATTATCTGGTTCTATAACTGTATTATTATGAATATCGGGATTTTCTGATTTATGAACCAGAAATCGATATGCTTTACTATTAGTCGCATATCCTACAAAAATACAATCAACGGTTTTCTGTCCTATTTTTACCCTTTTGGGTTTAGGAACTTGCACTTTTGCCAAATACCCCCACACTTTAAAATAATTCAAGTTGGGCTTCCTTCCTTTACATTTTTCATATGGAAAGGATTGTGTTTTACTATGGGGCACTCGATTTAATATTCGATTAGCCGTAAGAATGGCTTCCCCCCACAAGTTCTGTGGCAAACCAGAACTTATCAATAATGCATTCATCATCTCCTTTAAACGATTCTTTCTTTCCGCAATCCCATTGGATTGGGGAGTGTAAGGGGCCATTGTTTGATGAATAATTCCATATTCTAAACATGTTTCTTCAAAAGGAGATTCATATTCACCACCCCTATCACTTATTATCGTTTTGATTTTCTTGTTAAGTTGCGTTTCAACTTCACTTTTGTATTGCTTGAATGCGTCTATTGCTTCATCTTTACTATTAAGTAAGTAAACATAGCAATATCGAGTACTATCATCAATAAAAGTTATGAAATACTTATTTCCACCACGAGATGGTATTGACTTCATGTCACAAATATCTATATGAATTAAGTCTAAAGGATTTGAATTCCTTTCAACTAACTTATAAGGATGTTTAACATACTTAGATTTCACACATACTTGACATTTTGATTTGTTTCATTCAAACTTAGGCAATACTTCCAAATTAATCATTTTTACGCAAGGTTTTATAATTGACATGACCCAAACGTACATGACATAACTCATTTGACTCAAGTAAGTAAGACGAAGCTTAAATTTTATTATTACTTTCAACAACCATTACATTTAGCTTGAAAAGGCCCTCGGTGAGGTAACCTTTTCCTACAAACATCTCGTTCTTACTTATTACAACCTCACCGGATACAAATACACATTTAAAGCCATTCTTAACAAAAAGTCCAGCAGAGACTAAATTCTTCCTAATATCGAGAACGTGAAGGACGTTGTTCAAAGTCACCACTTTGCTAGAAGTCAATTTGAGAAATATCTTCGCACATCCTTCAATCTTTTCCTTTGAATCATTTCCCATAGAAACCATATCATCGGGTCCAACAGGAGCATAAGTAGTAAAAGCTTCTCTAACAGAACAAACATGGCGAGTGGCTCCAAAATCAATCCAACACACTTTAGGATTGCCCACCAAGTTGCATTCGGAAAGCATGTAACACAAGTCATCAGCATCATCATGCTTTTCAACCATGTTTGCTTGACCCTTGTTCTTGTCTTTCTTCAGAGCACGACACTCCGTGGATTTGTGTCCGGCTTTCCCACAGTTGTAGCAGTTTCCATTGAACCACTTCTTGCTTGGGTTGTATTTTGGACCAAAAGCCTTCTTCATCTTTTTGCTATCTTCAACAATATTTGCTCCCATTATTGTTGAATTTCCAGGGCCTCTCTTGTCAGCAGCTTTATTATCCTCTTCGATTCTCAACTGAACAATGAGATATTCAAGGGACATCTCCTTGCGTTTGTGTTTCAAATAATTTTTGAAGTCCTTCCACAAGGGAGGCAACTTCTCAATCATTTCTGCTACCTGGAATGCTTCATTGATGATAAGACCTTCAATGAAAATTCTATTAGTAAACATAATAAAATTAATTCTACCAATATTAGTATTAATTCTACTTATACCTTCAGCAAGGAGATCGTGAATAATCACTTGCAATTTCTGGACTTGAGTAATAACAGACTTGCTATATACCATTTTGTAGTCCAAAAACTTTGCAGCAACGAACTTCTTCAACCCGACATCTTCAGCTTTATATTTCTTTTCAAGCGCTATCCACAGTTCTTTTGACGTTTCCACCCACTGTAGACATTATACAAAGCATCCTCCAGCCCGCTTAAAATATAATTCTTACACCAAAAATCTGAATGCTTCCACGCCTCAATCACGAGAAAACGTTCAGTCTCTGGAGTTTCATCTGACAGCAAAGGAACATCTTCCTTGATGAACTTCTAGAGACTTAGAGTAGTCAAGTAGAAGAACATCTTTTGTTGCCAGCGCTTGAAATCAATCTCGAAAAAATTTTCGGGTTTCTCAGCCGGTGCCAATGCTGCCGGTGTTGTTCGGCTCGTTGAGGCATTGGCAGTTACCATCGGAAAATATTGGTTTCCGTTGTCGTTCGTCATTTTCTGTAAAAGAATGACACAAACGTTAAAATCACGTAGATTTTAATCTCCAATAGAGTACAAAATCACAAAAATTTTACTCTCCAGAAACAGTGAATATAACACAAATACAGAAAAAATATTAAATTCCTTAAGCTTGTTATCAAACTGTATTTGTAAAAAAATTCTGGAGAAAATAAAATAACATAAACAAAAATGTAAATGAAATAACAAAACCAATTCGAGCCCACTGAATTCACAGTATTTTCTTACGGAATTTAATCCCCTCCTAGTAACCAAGGTTATGAATTATTTCCTCCTAGGATAGAACGAATTACACACTGGTGTAGTGGTATTTCAAACCCCAGTGTTTCAGCGAACACAAAGTTCGGTAGCAAATCACACTTACTTTTGCTTTCTTTGAAGTTAAGAATATGCAGAAGAAAGGAGGAGAACTCAGAAATTAGTATAGAAAATATGTGAGAATGGACTTGTATTTATAGCCAAAGTTGGGCTGAAATATGAAGATGTGCAACTCTTCAGAATGGCTGTTTTTGCAAAACGGTCATAGCATAAATGCCATAATAAAGAGGAAAAATTGAAGAGGGTAGTTAATTTTCTGTTACAAAAACAAAAAACTGAAAATTGGATAACCGAATTGGATTTAATATTAATATTTTTTTATTAAAATAAATATTTAATAATATTCTGTTAATATTTACTATTAACAAATAAATTTGGTCCAAAAATTAATCAATCGATCGATCATTTGACTTGTATTTATCACCAAAGTTGCGCTGAAATCTGAAGAGGTGCAATTCTTCAGAGTTGCAAAACGGTCATAGAATAAATGCCATAATAAAGAGGGAAAATTGAAGAGGGTAGTTAATTTTCTATTACAAAAAAAATAATTAGATAACTGAATTGGATTTAATATTAATATTTATTTTAATATTAATATTTTATTATTAAAATAAATATTTAATAATATTTCTGTTAATTTTTACTATTAACAAATAAATTTAGTCAAAAAATTAATCACCGAAGCCGAAGACGAAGCCGAGCCGAGCGACGACGACAGCGCGAGGCTTGCCTTCTTCTCAACCATTTATGAACTAGAAGAAGAACAATTGTTTATATACCCATCAAAAAACCTTTTCATCTTCCCATATGGAGCAATCAAAGAGGGAAACTCAAATATTACTCAAATATTTTATTTTTTCCTCTATTTCTCATTCACCATATTTTAAACATTAATAGCCCTATTTAAACATTAGTATCTTAAAAATCCAACTGCCTCTCCACCATTCAATCTCCCACCACCATAAATTTTTCAATCCACAACTACTCTGCCATCAATCAGCCATAGGCGCCGCTCGACATCACCACATTCTTTTGAAGAAAATATTCCTTCATTGGCACCTTCCCGCAGTCCATGACACTATAAGCACAATATTCCTTCACCTGTATTCATTTTTCATCATCTATCCTTGAACCCACATCCACCTCCTCTATTAAAACCACATTTTCACAGAGTCCTTGCTTCATCATAGAACAAAATCCAACGAACAATTCTACTGCCTCATGTAATCGGAATAAACAGTGAAAGATGCTCAATGTCTAGGATTTTTGGGGCCAAAATCTCTCTGATTTTCTTGAGATTTTTTTAATAAATGGGTTTTTTCGAAGAAAGCATGGAAAGCAATAAAGGAGAAAATATAGAAAATGGGAGAGGGAGGGAAGTTTTCTATGGTGAGATTTTGGAGAAAAAGAAAAAGGGAATAATTTCTCCATCGCTGCGAGAGCTAGTTGTTTGATTAAGATCTTGACGAAGAAGATGATGTTTTTAACTAAAAAATTAAAAAAATGGACATACGTGGCGTCTAGATGAGAGTTCACTTGCCATGTAATCAAAATGGTGTGTAACATGTTAACCTTATGAATTCGAGATTATAATTTTTTTAAGTTTTTGGGTTCTAAATTAATAATTTATACGTATTTATTGAATTTTTTAATACAAATATAAAATTTAAATTAAAGTTATTGGGTTCAGTTGAACCGGCAACCAACATTATGGCTCCGCCACGGTGTGTAACATATACACTTTTAAAAGGTTTAGATATGTAAAGGTATTTCCGTGATCAATAGGTATGTAACAGGACTTAGGTACAAATTCAGGTGGTATTTTATATATTTTGCAAAAGAATTACGATTAATCTTTTCATATTAAAAGTAATTTAATTTCAAACTTTTCATATTAACTATAATGAGATTATTTATAATCACATAAATATACATGACTTGTCTTCGTCCGTAATATAAGATTTTAATTTTTTTCTTAAACTTGATATTTAGTCAAAGATTATCACATAAAATGAGACTGGAGTAAAATAATGAATCGTGCATGTAGTAAGTCACTGCGTTCATCACCATCAAGATATCTACCTAGAAATTTTGGAACTATTACTAATTAATTATGAGAGGAACTAAAAACAGTCCTTCCCATTACTAGCCAAAGAAAAAACACTTGTTTTCCTTTTCGAGCTACGTCTGCAAGTGTTTTCAAAACATGCAAACTTAGCTCAAACCTGAAACGCTCTTGTCACGATCCAAAATTCCTAAGGTTGTGATGGCGTCGAACATTAATGTCAGGCAAGCCAAATTATTAATTAATTTTCGGTTTTAACATTTATGAAAAACATTTCCGTTCAATTTACTACATGATAATCAAATAAAAGTCTGTTAATTAAAAACAGTGATTTCAAGATTTCGCTTAAGTAATTATATCCCAATACATATCCCAGAACCCGATGTCACTAGTACATGAGCAATTTCTAAGAATTCAACAATCATTACAAGCCTGTCTGAAATACAACTGGACAAAGAAATTTAAATGAAATAAATACAGTACGAAGGAGACTCTGTCCGCTGCGGATCGCCTCTGGATGATGCAGCTCGCCAAGTCTCTGAATCCTCCACATTGCTATGAAAGTACCTGTGCAATAAAATACAAAGCAAGTGTAGCATGAGTACAAAAATAACGTGTACTCAGTAAGCCGCCCGCCTAACCTCAGAGAGGTAGTGACGAGAGTCAAATTTGACACTTACTAAAGGTCAATTTAAAATATTTAAGAGTGACACTAAGCATGGTTTTATCATAGACAATTTATAAAGCAGGATTTAAACATCTTACAACTCCGTTCACATTTAATACTTCATATATTCGTCATATTAACAATTAATCAATATGGTGATTTAATCAAATAATAATAAATCAACGGAAGGAACAACTTCTTCCAAATATCTTTTTAATAACTTTAAATCTCTATCATTTCAATCGACAAGTTAACATTTCAGGCCAGTAATCAGGCAAATATCATAGCAACTACGCAACAAATATCATGCGCAGGCAATGCCGAGGGTCGAACGGCGTGGACCAACAATAATAAACTGTGCACTGCCGAAGGGTCGATCGGCTCGAACCATAGATGCATTTATCTGCCCCGCTCGCAAATCGATCATGCGACGCGGTTAACATAATACGACTAGCTTGCTCGCGAATCATACATACGACTCAGGTGCTCATATGAATACATACACAAATACAGGGTCTTCCTGCTCGCGAATCACTCAAGCGACTCAGGCACCCAAAGTTACACATATCCACATAATAAATTCGTATTTTATTAAGAAAACCATTTTTCTCAGGAAAGTGGAAAAATCTTTATTAAAAGAAACATGAAATATAGTTTTTGAAATCTTTGTTTTTGAAACTCATTTGTCAAGTTTAGTGATACTCCATGATACAACCCAGTCCAGGTACACATATATTCACAGCGGAAACAATTCTCTTTTTAGAAGGTTAACAATATGAGCTCTAGCTTTCCTTTAGACATTAAATTACGTTTTCGGTCATATTAGTAGTTTAATATTACATGCAGAGTTACAGGTACACACATAAGGCATACTAGTGGTTCCTAGGCTACCCTGGCATGGCATAATAGTAGCTACGGCGGACTCGTACGTACGTAGCCCCCGAAGATAATAGCATATACTGAATTAATTCACCTAGGGGGACGATTCCCCCTCACAAAGTTAGAAAGGAGACTTACCTCGCTCCGAAATTCCAATACCAGCTTCCAAGCCCTTTCGATGACTCCAACGGACGCACAACGCTCCGAAACTACCACATAACGGCAAAGCAATGAAAATTCATCCTAATACTCACAACAAATTCAAATTACATACTTTCCTAACCCCGCTCGGAGAAATGACCAAAATGCCCTCGGGCCCACGTGCCCGGAATCCGATATTTCTCGAAGAAACATTCTACCCATAGCCTTACTAACTCAAATATATAATTTACTCAAATATTCATGCTCAATTCGTGGCTAAAATCCAAATTTACATTTTCTAGGTTTTTCTTCAAAAGCCCCAATTTTCATGCCTAATCCATGCATATAATCTTGTATTTAACTTACAAACGGGAGGAATTTACTTACCTTGACAATGCATGAAGAAATCCTCTCTTCAAGCCTCCAAAAATCGCCTAAGCCATGAGAAAAATGAAGACAATGAACCAAATTTCTTGTTTTAAAACATTCTGCCCAGGCCGATTTCCGCACATGCGGTCCTTCCTCCGCACCTGCGACCCCGCAGGTGCAACCAAATCTCCCGCACCCGCAGTTTCCTCAACTGCAGCCCAAATCGCACCTGCGCCCCACTCCCGCACCTACGGTTTCGCAGGTGCGGAATATCCATCGCACCTGCAGTCCCCAGCCAAGCCTACCCACACTCGCACCTGCGGCTCCGCACCTGCGGCAAATCCTCGCAGGTGCGGATTACACCAGATGACAACAATATTCACTTCTTCAAACTTCAATTCTTGATCCGACAACCACCCGAAATCCACCCGAGGCCCCCGGGACCCCGTCCAATCATACCAACCTGTCCCAAAACATAACACGGACTTGCTCGAAGCCTCAAATCACATCAAACAACGCTGAAATCACGAATCGCACTCAAATCCAATTCTTTAAGAACTTAGAATTTCAAACTTCTACATACGATGCCGAAACCTATCAAATCACGTCCGATTAACCTCAAATTTTGCACACAAGTCATACTCAACATTACGGACCTGCTCCAACTTCCGGAATCGCATTCCGACCTCGATATCAAAACTTCCACTTCCGGCCAGATTTCTCAAAAACCTTCAAATTTCTATCTTTAGCCAAATGGCCCCATAATGACCTATCCATTTTGGTCAATTCACCGAACGGAGTTGGGAAAGTATATAATTTGAATTTGATACGAGTATTAGAATGAATTTTTATTGCTTTGACCCTTATTTGGTATTTTTGGGGCGTTGTGCATCCATTGGAGTCGTCGGGAGGGCTTGGAAGCCGGTTATGAAAATTCGGAGCAAGGTAAGTCTCCTTTCTAACTTTGTGAGGGGGAATTGCCCCCTAGGTGAACTAATTAAATATGTGCTGCTATCTACGGGGGCTACGTACGCAAGAGGTGACGGGAGTCCGTGCGTAGCTACTATTATGCCATGTTCGGGGTAGTCTAAGACCTACTAACATGCCTTACGTGTTGTACATGTGATACTGCCCATAATATTAGACTGTCAATGCTACTGAATCGGTAAATTATTTCCTAAAGAAGGCTAGAGTGTACTTCTCTTAATCATTTAGAAAGAGAATTGGTACCTCCGTGGATAATTGTATTCCTGATAAGGTTATATTATTGAATATTATTAAACTTGGCAAATAAGTTTCAGAACAAAGATTTAAATGCTATTTTTCATGTTCCTTTAAGAATAATTTTATCATTCTCTTGAGAAGCTGTTTTCTTGATAAAAATGTGGATTTATTATGTGAATACATGTACATATGAGCACCTGATTCGCATATATGATTCGCGAGCAGGCTAACCTTATTGTTATTATGTTGACCGCGTCACATGATCAATTCGCGAGCGGGGAAATTAGATGTTTCTGTGGTTCGAGCCGTTCGACCCTCGACAATGCACAATTTATTATTGTTGGTCCGCGCCGTTCGACCATCGGCATTGCTTGCGCATGATATTTACTGCGTATTTGCAGTGATTTTGCATGATTACTGGCCTGGAAATTTTAAGTTGTCAACTGAAATGGCAGAGATTTAAAGTTATTAAAACTTTGGAAGAAGTTTTTCTTTCCTTTTGATTATTGGTTAATTGATTAAGTCATCCATGTTTGATTATTTGTTATCGAAATGACGAAGATTTAAAGTGTTAAATGTGGAAGGAGTTGATATTATTTATCCCTGATTTTAATAAATTGCCTATGGCATACATGCTTAATGTCTCACTTGATTATACTAAATTGACCTTTAGCAAGTGTCAAATCGACCCCTTGTCACTACCTCTCTGAGGTTAGGCGGGATACTTACTGAGTACACGTTATTTTCGTACTCATGCTACACTTGCTGTGCATTTTTATTGCACAGGTACTTTCACAACGATGTGGCTGGTTTGAAGACTTAGGAGAGTTGCATCATCCGGAGGCGATCCGCAGCTGACAGAGTCTCCCTCGTATTGTATTCATGTTATTTTTAATTTCATTGTCCAATTTGTATCTCGGACAAGCTTTGTAATGAATGTATAAATTCTTAGAAATTGCTCATGCACTTGTGACACCGGATTCTGGAATGTGTTTGGGATATATTTGCTAAAATGGAATATTTAAACCGTCGTATTTACTTAACAGATTTGTGTTTAGTTATTACGTAATAAGTTAAAGGTAATGATTTCAAAAATATTAAAACATGAATTTATTTCAATTAATTAATGATTGGCTTGCCTGACGGTGGTGTCCGGCGCCATCATGACCTTAATAGATTTTTTGATCGTGACAACATGGTATCAGAGCACTAGGTTCCCTTAGGACTCACGAGTCATGAGCAAGTCTAGTAGAGTCTTGCGGATCGGTACGAAGACGTATGTACTTATCTTCGAGAGGCTACAGGGCTGTTAAGAGTACTTCACGTCTTGATTCTTCATCGTGCAATTTGATTCCTCTGTGGCTTATGCCTACGTTTCTTCCTACTCAATCTTATGCGTCGCGAACCGCTTTTTATGAATCGGGAATTTGAGGAATTGAAATGGTGCTACAAATATGATGTGAGATGGTTTCCATGTGTAATTGGTTGGGGCTGTTGTTATGGCCCTGCGGAAGGGTAATATGTTGTTTCAGCTCAGTAGTTGTGTTTTTGAGAGCCTTGAGGCTATGCTCAGATTGTTATGATGCTTACGATTGGTTATCGCGCGATGTGAGTGTGATGGTGGAACGCTTGCCCATTGTTGGGGGTGATGAATGGCTTGAAGGGAGGTCTTCTCAGGGCGTGATTTCGAGATTTCGGTATTTTAGTTCCGGCAGAGGAAAGGCATTTGGATTATGAATGGTCCGATTGGGGTTAATAAAGTAGTAAGACTAGGTGTTTTCAAGTAACGTTGGATATTCACCTGTGATGTGAGATCGTCGTCATTGATCAAATGGAATGTGTTAAGTCTGTCGGTGCTATGGTTTCTTCGGCTGCAGGGGGTCAGAGTAGTATGAAGAAGTATTGAAAAATGCGGTTGGTAGAGACTGTGAGGTGCGGTGGTTCAGTACTGAATAGTTATTTCTAATGAAGGCAGCTCGAGAAAGATGATCCTCGGAGAGTTTGGAGTCACGGTGATCTACTAGTGTAAGAGCTGCAGAGAATGATATTGAATGGGACATCATACGACGAAGGAATACATGTGAGAAGTGTCAGGCGGTGGCTAAATTTCTAAAGGGCCAGGCGTAAGGAAAAAAGTTTAGGTAGTGCTTAAAGGAATGGGATTAACAAGTGGGAGAGTAGCAGCATAACACAGGAGTTCAGTGGTAAGACAACTGCCTATCTCGAGGGAAAGTTTGAGAGTTTTAGTGGATGGCGATTGGGTCTACGAGCTTAAGTTGAAATATGGGTTATTTCGGCGGAAGGTTAAATACAACAGGGAGGAGTTGTTAGGAATGAAGAAGTACGCAATGTGGCGATGAATTTGAAGATGTTGTAGAGCATTTAATAGACGTCCATGAGGAGCGGGTGGACTAGTAAAGTTGGTAGAGGAAGAAGGGCGCGAGATAGGGTATTGATATTGTAGAGAATGTGCAGTACAACGTCGTTGGAAGGTGTCAGTTGGTGATTTCCACAGGTGGGTTATCTTCTGTGAGTAGGTTAGAGGTTGTGTGGTTGGCAAGTTTCTGTGAGGGACTCTAGTGGCTATTCGGTAGGAGGCAAAATGTGTGAATGATGCTAGAGAATTTGAGTATTTAGGGAATGCGGACAAGAGAATTTGGAGGAATTGGATGGATTGGTTGAGCAAGATCATGTTAACAAAGGATAAAAGATCTCAGCAGGGTCTAGAGTGGTGCAAAGAGTAGCTTCGGGCTAAGTGGGGGAGTCCCACCACCTGCAGTTGGGTTGCAGGATTGTGTTATCATAGGGTTGCGGTTGTCGGCGTGTTGGCAAGTTATTTCAGCTAAGGGAAAGGAGTAAAATGGTGAATTGTGCATGGGATTTGATAAATATGTGCACCAGTTGGTCATGTTGGACCAGGGTTAGGCTTTGAAAGATTTAGAATTTATGTTTAAGGCATAGGCGAGTTGTAAGGGTAGTGACTCAGTCACGTGTTTCATTGAAAAGGGTGTTCATGTGCTAGAAGAGCCTTGGAGTTGATTGTGTTCGGGGCCAGTCAGAGTGGGTGACTCTCAATAGTGGTCCTAATGAATTCAAAGTTAAGAACACAGTGTTTAAGGGTTAAAGACAGCCATATGATTAAGAATTGATCTTTTGCAGCGTAATTTCAGAGAGAGGGAAAATAGTTGGAGTGCTCTATGTTATTTTCAGTGTGCAGTATAGTATTGGAGGAGTGAGAGAAATAAACCCCGGGTTGTAGAAAGATTACTAGGAGGGTATGAGACGGGTTGCGGGATTTAGGCAGCATGTTCTCGTGAATCAAGGTCACTCGAAATGAGTGAGGATTGAGTTTGCTATGAGTTGAAGGAAGTTACTATTATTCCTGAGGCAATTGAAGATGATCAAAAGAAGATAGAGTGGTTAGCCATGGTTGAAATGACGCACTTACGATAATGATCAGTTCCTTCGGTGTGATTGAGTTATGTGTATGGTTTGTGCAGATGTGTGTGAGGCTTGTCGGCCGTCATAATAGATTTCATGTGGGAGCATTCGAGTGCTATGGCCTGTCAGGCGTAGGCGGGTCCTGTAAGGTTTATTTGGTTCAGACCACTACTTAAGGATTTGCATGTATTGTGATTGTGGGAATTCACTCGTGCGTTGTGGTGGTTCTCTTGAATTGAGGTAAGTAAAAGTTTTCTATATGATGAAGTGTTCCTCCTATTAGTGGTGCAGGAGTTATGGTGGAATTCTTGCGCAATTTCATATTGGCATGTTAGGTGCAGTAAACAGTGTGTAACTGGGAGTAAGAATCGAGATTGTGGTTCGGTGTTAGCAAGGATGTCATGAGCTCGGGTGATCAAGAAAAAGTGATTTGAAAGTTCAGAGTAAGCTGGTGTTATCTTCAGTGTCACCTGATAGCGATATTCAGCGAAAGAGGCTTTGTACCCTGGTTATGGGATTCTTGATTTGTTTTACAGCGTTAGTGTGGCCAGTGGTGGATGTGCAGATTGCTACTTTGTGTAGAAGGTCGTGGGAGCGTGACCACGAGAATATTCTATGAGTGTGACATGTAGTCACTCAATGGGTTGAAGATTTGGACTGAGTATAAAGAAGTGTAATATTGTTTATTTGAGAATTTACGCCTGAAAGGCGTTTGGTTCATTCGGTTGTGGATTGTGGGGTGTTTGTCCCGGCTATGATGGTTGCTCTTGCGTATTATGAGAGAAAGTGGGTTATTATGGACCCATGTAAGGCTATCAGCCTGGTTCATTGCAAGCAGAATCAGCTTGAAGTGTATGAATGGATTTAAACAAGATTATGGGCTTCATGTGAGGCAGATGTGTTCCTTTCATATAGCGCTCCTCAAAGAGGGGTGTTGGAATATCAGATGATTGTTCCGTCTTCGTCAAATTCATGTAATATTATGATTGTGCCGTGTGATTTGTGAAACGGCTTGATAAGTTCTTATGTGTTGAGGTCCCACGTAGTGGTGATGTTATGTGAGCGGGATAGCTCTTGCGATCCAGAGTATATATATATATCGCACCTCAATTGTGCTTGAGTTTTGTAGCATATGGCTTTATCAGTCTCCCCAGGATGGTATTATCAACTTAGCGTGCTTGTGGCCGATATTCAGTAAATTGTAGCAGTGAGCAATTCAGCTCCATGTATATTTCCTTATGTGAATTTTATGTGTGGACCGGGTGGCGCATCGCCACGGGTATGCTATTTGGATCGGGTTGCACGCCGCAACAGTGTGATGATGAGTCAGGTTCCTATATTTATTTTCTTGTGTTTTACTTCCTATTTTCTGAGAAAGTTCATAATAGTTGCGTGAGTCGAGTAGTACCTTCCGGAGTCATTTCCTTTATGTATCATGTTTGAGTTATGGCACATTGGCGAGTTGTGGTATCATGTGAGACTGTTGGTCATGTTTGGGGTGATTCGTTGTCTGAATAGTCCATACTGGGTGAGACGAGGTTATTGGCTTCAGGAATCAATGCGATAAGATTATGTGAAATACATTAAAGGAAAGTTACCCATATTGGTTTGTGATGAGGTGACGATTCTAGTCAAGAGGAGATATTCAGTGATTTGTTAACTCTGCAGTTGGCTATGAATTTCTACACATATCCTCCGTTGTGGTGGTATCGCCAACATTATAGCAATATGTATGCATATATATTGTAAGGTGCATTGGGAGCATCAAATTCGTGAAATCTTGGCTATTAAGGTGCAAAGAGTGTCATTGTGGTTAGATGATGAATTATGCGGTGCATGGTGCTAATTCAGCAAAGGTATCCTGTCGTGTTCTGGTATATCGTGTGGTAGTTGATACAGTGATTGTATATTGGAAGTAGGCCTGGCAGAGAATTTCAAGTGGTTGAACTGGATTCTGAGCTTATTATATGGATAAAAGAAGAAATCTTCAGATTTTATCAATCTAATGTACTCAACTAAGTTGTGGTAGCACGGGCAGGTGCGCGAGGTGTTATATAGTGATTTCAAACAACTCTAGAGCAGTTATTGGCACGTTCGAGGATGAACGTTTGTTTAAGTGGGGGAGAATGTAACGACCCGACCGGTCATTTTGAGCTCTAGCGCGTCGTTCAGTAGTTTGAAGTCATGAGCAGCTCCATTTTAGGTATTATGACTCGTGGGCGTGGTCGAAGTGGAATTTCGGGAAGTTTAGAGTTAATTTGGAAAGAAAATTCTCATTTCGGAAGCCTTAAGTTGGAGAAATTGACTAAGATTGGGATTCTGAGTAACGACCTCGGAATCAGGATTTGAAGGTTCCTGCAGGTTTGTATGATGATTTCGGACTTGGGCATATGTTCGGATCGGGTTTCGGATAACCCGGGAGCGTTTCGGTACATGTTATGGAAGATAGCATTTTAGAAGAAGTTCCTAAGTTTGGCTAAAAGCACATTTCAGTGATATTGATGTATGTTTGGGATTCCAAACCTCAGAATAGCTCCGTATGGTGATTTGGAGTTGGGAGCGCGATCGGAAGTGAATTCGGATGTCCGTAGGTCATTTTGAAGTCATTTGGCTAAAGATAGGAATTTGAAGGTTTTTGAGAAATCGACCGGAAGTGGAAATTTTGATATCAGGGTCACAATGCGATTCCGGAAGTTGGAGCAGGTCTGTAATGTCGAATGTGACTTGTGTGCAAAATTTGGGGTCATTCGGACGTGATTTGATAGGTTTCAGCATCAGATGTAGAAGTTGGAAATTTCAAGTTCATAAAGTTTGAATTTTAGTGCGATTCATGATTTTGGCGTTGTTTGATGTGATTTGAAGCCTCGAGAAAGTCCGTGTGAGGTTATGGGATTGAGTCGTGTGATTTGGACGGGGTCCCGAGGGCCTCGGGTGTGTTTGGGGGGGGGGTTCTATGTTATTTCCAAGTGTTTGGTTGCTGCTGTTTTCTGGTGTTTTGGGGGTTTAGTGCGATCACAGCCTTAGTTGTGCGATCGCGGAGAAGAAATTTGAGGGCTGGAATTTTGGCTTGTGCGATCGCACTTGTAGGTGTGCAACCGCACAGAAGGAAAAATGAGGCTGCAGGATTTGGCTTGTCCGACCGCAGTGTCTACTATGCGATCGCACAGGGTGTGCTTGGAGGCTTCTGAACTTGGCTTGTGCGATCGCACAGGGTGTGCTTGGAGGCTTCTGAACTTGGCTTGTGCGATCGCGGATGATGGTATGTGATCGCACAGAAGGTTTGTCTGGGCAGTGTTCTATTTTAAACGGGATTTTGGCCATTTCATTAATTCTTTCACTTGGTTAGGGCGATTTTGGAGAATTTCAAAGGATGATTTTCATCAAGCATCATCAGGTAAGAGATTCCTTCTCATTCCAAGTTAAATACAAGGTTTATGCATGGATTTGAACATGAAAAATTGTGGGAAAATTGGGATTTTGAAGAAAACCTAGAAAATTTGGTAATTTGGATTTTAGCCACGAATTGAGCATGGAATTTAGAGTAAATTGTACATTTGAGTTAGTAAGGTCATAGGTAGGATATATCTTCGAGAAATTTCGGAATCCGGGCACGTGGGCCCGAGGGAATTTTGGTCAATTCACTGAGCGGAGTTGGAAAATTATATAATTTGAATTTGTTACGAGTATTAGAATGAATTTTCATTGCTTTGCCCGTTATTTGGTAGTTTTGGGCGTTGCGCATCCATTGGAGTCGTCGGGAGGGCTTGGAAGCCGGTTATGAAAATTCGGAGCGAGGTAAGTCTCCTTTCTAACTTTGTGAGGGGGAATTGTCCCCCTAGGTAAACTAATTAACTATGTGTTTCTATCTGCGGGGGCTACGTACGCACGAGGTGACGAGAGTCCGTGCGTAGCTACTATTATGCCATGTTCAGGTAGTCTAGGACCCACTAGCATGTCTTATGTGTTGTACATGTGATCCTACCCATAATATTAGACTGTCAATGCTATTGAATCGATAAATGATTTCCTATAGAAGTCTAGAGTGTATTTCTCTTAATTATTTAGAAAGAGAATTGATTCCTCCGTGGATAATTGTATTCCTGATAAGGTTATATTATTGAATATTATTAAACTTGGCAAATGAGTTTCAAAACAAAGATTTAAATGTTATTTTTCGTGTTCCTTTAAGAAGAATTTTATTATTCTCTTGAGAAGCTGTTTTCTTGATAAAAATGTGGATGTATTATGTGAATACATGTACATATGAGTATCTGAGTCGCATGTATGATTCGCGAGCAGGCTAGATTTATTGTTATTATGTTGACCGCGTCGCATGATCGATTCGCGAGCGAAAAAATTAGATGCATCTATGGTTCGAGTCGTTCGACCCTCGGCAGTGCACAGTCTATTATTATTGGTCCGCGCCGTTCGACCCTCGGCATTGCTTGCGCATGATACTTACTGCGTATTTTCTGTGATTTTGCATGATTACTGGCCTAGAAATTTTAAGTTGTCAACTGAAATGACAGAGATTTAAAGTTATTAAAACTTTGGAAGAAGTTGTTCTTTCCCATTGATTATTGGTTAATTGATAAAATCATCCATGTTTGATTATTTTTTATCGAAATGACGAAGATTTAAAGTGTTAAATGTGGAAGGAGTTGATATTATTTATCCCTCATTTTAAAAATTGCCTATGGCATACATGCTTAGTGTCTCACTTGATTATACTAAATTGACCTTTAGCAAGTGTCAAATAGACTCCTCGTCACTACCTCTCTGAGGTTAGGCGGGATACTTACTGAGTACACGTTGTTTTCGTACCCATGCTACACTTGCTGTGCATTTTTATTGCACAGGTACTGTCACACCTCCTTTTTCTACTACCCCTAGGATTAATGAAAGGGTAATAAGGGAGTTTTTCCAACTAAAGTGACATTATTCGGTTTTGGAATTTATTATTATTTTTCAGAGTCGCCACCCGGATATTTGACGATGCTCCGGGACACCGTTTTATTGAAATCCCAAACCGAGGAAATTTAGACTCCATTTTAAATTGTCTGCGAACTAGAAATCCGGATAAGGAATTCTGTTAACCCGGGAGAAGGTGTTAGGCACTCCCGAATTCCGTGGTTCTAGCACGGTCGCTTAACTATTAATATTTGGCCTAATTATCTAATTATTTACATATTTTAAATCTGTTGTGCTTTTTAGCCTTTTTCACTTTTTAGCCACTTTTAATATTTATGGATTTTTCTGAAACAAATCACGATGGCATGCACTTGTCGTTTTTGAACACATTATAAACGCGCCACATGAAATGCACCCGCGATTTACGACATATTTATTTTTAATATTAAATAAATTTATAACCGGGTCACATGAAATGCACACCCAAATGGGATTTACGTACCATGACCATGCCACGGGAACCATACCCATAGTCATAATAATTTAGTTACGTGTCTAAACCAAACTATGACATTTACAAATTAATTCATCCTGTATTTAGGATTATGTT
>ML310572.1:0-29808 GCA_005239505.1 Nicotiana paniculata
AATTACTTCTAAATTGAAACTCTGTGGAGACACTATCACCGACTATGATATGCTTGAAAAAATTGTTCACAACGTTTCATGCCTCCAATATGGTCTTGCAACAGCAATACTGAGAGAAATGTTTCAAGAAGTACTCTGAGTTGATTTCTCTTCTCCTTGTGGTTGAACGAAATAATGACTTGCTCATGAGAAATCACGAAAATCGACCCACTGAGTCTATACCATTGCCTGAAGTGGATGAGGTGTATTCCCATTATGCTAAGCGTGGGAAAGGCCGTGGCCCTATTAATGGTCGTGGTCGTGGCCGTGGACAAGGAAGAAATTTTCCTGGTTTTAATCACCCCCAAAAGAAAAATAACCACCAAAAGTGGAAAGGGAAAAACGAGAAGTCAAAGGCAAATGGTTCAGAAACTGAATGTTATCGTTGCGGTGGAAAAGGGCATTGGGCAAATATTTGTCGTGTACCAAGACATGTGGTTGAGCTTTATCAAGCATCTCTAAAGAATAAAGGCCCTGAAGCTAATCTTGTCTATGACAATAAATTTGACATCACCCACTTGGATGTGACAAACTTCTTTGAGCACTCTGATGGAAAAATAGACCACTTGAACGGTGATGGATCCGTGGTTAAAGATGATTGAGTAGTTTGATTTTTTTATTTTTGCCTATTCGTAGTAGTTAATGAATAAACATCATGTAATTATAGTTCTTTAAATGAGTAGTTGTCATTAGTATCAGTTAGTATTATTTAATTTATGAAATAGTATTAGTTCGTTTTGATTAAATATAATTCTAATATTTGTTTTATACAATGTGTGCTCGTTCAAATACGTTTGAACATGTTGGTTTCTGGTGGTAATAATAAGACTTTGGTTCAAACACGTAAAGAGATATAAAACAAAAGTCAAATAAAATAAAATAAAAATTGTAGTCATTACTGTTCATCTTCTCTTTTACAACAGGAAGAAAATCAATTCACATTAGCACCATCTATAATCAAATCATCTACTGAAATGCAATAGGTAAAAGTAATTTTAAAATTAGTTTGTTTTCTTTTCTTTCACAATTGCAATTTCACAATGTGTTAATCGTATTACTTAGATATATGGTATTTAATTCTACTAAATGTCCTTATTTTTCTCATTATTAGCATATTCATTCTTTCAAAAAAAAAATCCCTTGTTAAATGTTTGAACAAATTCATGAATATATTTAATCGACAAGAATATACTAATGTTTATTCGTATATTTTTTTTTGTATGTCAAACCATGGGAAGCAAATATGGATACCTCACAAAGCAAACTTGGATCAAAGTTCAATTGTAAAAATATTTGTTAAGTTGATTCATGTACGATACATACAATATTCAAAGAGAAGAAATATTTCTCTCATTTAAGTATGTGTAAGGCAAATGTTACTACAATTTCTGGTAGTAGTAATTTAATTGAAGGCTCTGGAAGAGCTACTATAACTCTGCCTAAGGGAACAATACTTATCATAGAGAATGCAATGTTCTCCTCCAAGTCCAAAAGGAACTTGTTGAGTTTTAAAGATATCTGCCGAAATGGATATCATATTGAGACAATAGATGAGAATAATCTTGAATATCTCATCATTACCAAGAATGTCTCTGGCCAAAATAGGGTTATTGAGAAGTTCCCATCTTTATCTTGTCGCCTGTATTGGACAAGAACTAGTGCAATTGAGGCACATTCTACCGTAAACCAAAAGGTTACTGATTCCGATACTTTTGTACTTTGGCATGATCGATTGGGACATCCTGGATCAATTATGATGAGACGAATTATAGAAAACTCAAATGAACATCCATAAAAGAATTTAAAGATTCTTTTAAATAATGAATTTTCTTGCACTTCTTATTATCAAGGCAAGTTAATTATTAGACCATCACCAACAAAGGTTGGGATTGAGTCCCCTGCGTTTTGGAACGTATACAGGGGACATTTGTGGAACTATTCACCCACCTAGTAGGTCGATTAGATATTTTATGGTCTTAATAGATATATCTTCTATATGGTCTTATATGTACCTATTGTCATCTCGCAACCTCGCGTTTGCAAAATTAATGGCACAAATAATTCGATTACGGACGCAATTTTTCGATAATCCAATTAAGTCTATTAGACTTAATAATGCTGCTAAGTTTTCATCCCAAGAATTTAATGATTATTGCTTATCAATTGGGATAAAAGTGGAACCTCCTGTAGCTCATGTTCACACTCAAAATGGCCTTGCAGAGTCTTTAATTAAACGTCTGCAATTGATAACAAGACTGTTACTCATGAAAACGAGGTTGCCCACTTCTGTTTGGGGTCACTCCATTTTGCATGCAACAATTCTAGTTCATCTCAGACCAACAAATTATCATAAATATTCTTCGTTGCAATTAGTTTTGGGTCATGAACCTAATAAATCCCATTTAAGAATTTTTGGATGCGCAGCATATGTGTCTGTAGCACCGCCATATCGCACCAAAATGGGTCCCCAAAGAAGGTTAGGAATATATGTTGGGTTTGAATCGCCCTTCATTATTCGCTATCTTGAAACATTAAGAGGGGATTTATTCACTGCTCGATTTGCAGACTGTCGATTTGATGAGACACTTTTCCCAAAATTATGGGGAGAAATTGGTGAAACCAAACGGAAAATTTTGTGAAAAAATCTATCATTATCTCATCTTGATCCACGTACCTCTATTTGTGAAAAAGAGGTACAAAAGATTATCCATTTGCAAAGAGCAAATCAAATGCCAGACGCATTTACGGATTTGAAAAGGATAACAAAATCACATATCCCTGCAGAAAATGTTCCAATCCGTATTGATGTCCCTACTGGACAATCTTCTAGTGTCATAGCTAATGAGTCAAAAGCACGCCTAAAATATGGCAGACCATTGGGCTCTAAGGATCGAATTCCTAGAAAAAGGAAAATAAATAAAATGACACTACGAAAGAATCTCACGAAGAAATTTACGATTTAATAAATTATGAGATTCATGAAGAAACCATTGAGCCCGATACTCAAGATAATAAGGAACTGTCAATAAATCCAATCGATATTGAGACAAATTTGAATCGAGTGGATATACTGGTGGATTATGTCTTTGCATATAATGTTGCATCTATCATTATGCAAGACAGTGAGGATATTGAACCTCAATCTGTTGGAGAATGTCGACAAAGACATGATTGGCCAAAATGACAAGAAGCAATCCAATCACAAAATTGAATTCACTTGCGAAACGTGAAGTTTTTGGGCCTGTAGTCCAAACACCTAATGGTGTTAAGCATGTTGGCTATAAATGGGTCTTTGTACGCAAGAGGAATGAGAAAAATGAGCTACAAAGATATAAGGCACGCCTTGTATCACAAATATTTTCACAAAGGCCTGGTGTCGATTATGAAGAGACATATTCACCCGTTATGGATGTTATAATGTTCCGTTATCTCGTTAATTTTGCTGTCCATGAAAAGCTTTACATGCATTTAATGGATGTAGTTACCATCTACCTTTATGGCTCACTTGATAATGAGATATACATGAAAATTTCCGAGGGATTTAAAATGCCTAACGCACAAAATTCAAAGTCCCGGGAAATAGTTTCAATCAAATTGCAAAGATCTTTTTATAGTCTAAAGCAATCAGGACGTATGTGGTATAATTGTCTTAGTGAGTATTTATTAAAGGAAGGTTATATAAATTATGTCATTTGTCCATGTGTTTTTATAAAGAAAACAACATCGGAATTTGTTGTATTTGCCGTATATGTTGATGACATAAACCTTATTGGAACTCCTATAGAACTCCAAAAGGCAATTGATTATTTAAAGAAGGTATTCGAGATGAAAGATCTCGGAAAGACAAAATTATGTCTTGGTTTGCAAATTGAACATTTGGCAAACGAAATTTTTGTTCATCAATCTGCCTACATAGAAAAGGTACTGAAACAGTTTTATATGGATGGAGCACATCCATTAAGTACTCTGATGGTTGTTCGATCACTTGATGTGAATAAGGATCCATTCCGACCTCAAGAAAAGAACGGAGAGCGACTTGGTCCTGAAGTATCATATTTTAGTGCAATTGGTGCACTATTGCATCTTGCTAATACAACAAGGCCTGACATAACTTTTTCAGTTAATATCTTAGCAAGATATAGCTCTGATCCTACAAGGAGACATTGGAATGGAATTAAACGCATATTGCGGTATCTAAAAGGAACTACCGATATGGGCTTATTTTATGGCAATAATTACAGTCCTGATCTTGTTGGTTATGCCGATGCTGGATATTTATCCGATCCACACAAGGCTCGATCTCAAACAGATTATGTGTTTACATGTGGAGGCATTGTCATTTCTTGGCGATCAACTAAGCAATCAATTGTGGCTACTTCATCTAATCATGCTGAGATAATTGCTATTTATGAAGCAAGTCGAGAATGTGTGTGGTTGAGGTCTATAATACATCTTATTAGAGACAAATGTGGTTTGAAGTGTGACAATTGCCCACGATTTTGTATGAAGATAATGCAGCATGCATAGCACAAATGAAGGGAGGATTCATAAAAGGAGATAAGACAAAACACATTTCACCAAAGTTATTTTTCACACATGATCTTCAAAAGAATGGTGATATCAATGTGCAACATATTCGTTCAAGTGATAATATGGCTGATTTGTTCACAAAATCTCTACCAACGTCAACCTTCAAGAAGCTAGTGTACAAGATCGGGATGCGAAGGCTCAAGGATGTGAATTGATGCTCTCATCAGGGGGAGTTAATGCGCGTTGCACTCTTTTTCCCTTACAAGGTTTTGTCCCACTGGGTTTTCCTTGCAAGGTTTTTAACGAGGCAACCAAAAGGCGCAATTCTAAATATGTGTACTCTTTTCCCTTTTCTAGAATTTTTCCCATTGGGTTTTATTTTAGTTAAGGTTTTAACGAGACACATTATTTGTTGAATAGACATTCAAGGGGGAGTGTTATAAATAGAATTCTATTTAGAGTGAATGTCTATCTTTTAGAGAGTTCTACTTTGTGGCTAAGTCATTTTTCCCCTATAAATAGAGGGGTCTTATCCCATTGTAAATCATCCCAAAATTCAATAAGAATTTCCTCTCTTTCTCTGCAATATTGTTCTTGTTCTTTTATTATTTCATAACAAAAATGATAATGTTACTATTTTGTCCAATGTAAAACTCTATTTTTAAAAGGTAAAAAAGGCAAACGATATTTCATTAAGGGCATTCGTACTTTTAATAAAACATAGATAATACTAATGTTAAGAAAAAACTTTAAATAGACAATTATACATGATAGAATAAAGGCCAAACCCATAAACTACCCCTAAAGTTGGGTCCGTTTTTATTTTGACACCTTTACTCTAGACTTTTTCATTTTGACACTTCAAGTGATTCTCTCGTGTACTACTTAAACACAAAAGCTAACTCCTCACATTATGTGATTTGCACCTCTTTTGAGCTCGTGGAAAGCTGAATTTTTTGTTTTGTGATTTATTTCTCGCTTTCTCCTTCTCTCTCTCCATCATCACCTCTAGCCTTCCGCTACCCACCAACCCTTCGAAGTCCACCCTCATTTTCCCTAACCCCTCCCTCCCACTTCTATGTTCACTATATGATAAATGAACGGCGGAACTGTGTACGCAGTCCTTGTAAATCTTTTCTCCATCATTCTGTGTAACCCCTATTTATGATATCTAGGAACATCATAGCACAAAACTATGTTACAAAATTCCATAATGTCAATATAATTCTCTTTCCAATTAAAGCTGGTTAAATTCATTAGTTATGCAAAAATATCATCTTTGGTTTCTGGATGCAGATATAAAAAAGATCAGTTCTCTCTATATTGCAGTGAATCAACTAAATAAAAAATGATGTCAAATTTGAAGGCAAAGTAAATTTGAGAAACGGGAGAAATTATCTATGTGAAATGATAACTTGAAGCCAGTGATAAAAGATTTCTTATTGAAGCCAGTGAAGATTTCAGTGGTGAAAGCTTTGGTGGTTGTGGAAATATGATAGAACCTGAGCGAAGAAGATGTGTCTCGTTAAAACCTTAACTAAAATAAAACCCAATGAGAAAATATAGTGTTTTTTTCTTTCTCAAAAATTATTTTAAAATTATTTGGGAATAAATGCCACATGTCATCGTTTCATTTGTTGTTTTGCCACATAAGCCGCCAGTGAATTATACTCTCTTTGTATCACATGAGGAAATGAGTTGAACTGTCAAAATGGAAAAGACCTGAATAAAAGTGTCAAAATGAAAAGTGAAGCTAACTTTAAGGGGTCACTTATGGATTTAGCCAAGAATAAAGAATAAATTTCTATAAATGATTAATGCGGATTGTCGTATCGTGATTTGTTTGTCGAGATCAAAATAATCGGATATCGTCTGAACCATTAGAGACGAGCAACCAAAATTTAACTAGATATATGTACTATTTTTTAATATTTATTTTGATTTTATGAGGTAAGAATATGTAATGAAGCATATCGCACATAATACTTCCTTATACTTATAGATGCTAATGTTGGTGTATATTCATTTCGTCTGTTCGTTTAATTGCTTTGTCATGACTATCGTATTATTAAGATTGATAATTTTCTTAGAAGTATGACGTAGAATTAGCCATGTGAAAAATGTTTTGATATTTTGAAAAGTGTAAGACTATTAAGAAATCGTTTTCAGATGAATTTGAAAAAGTAAACATACAAGAAATCTTTTTGGCCATTGTCATTGTAAAATGGAAGCATATTAGAAATTGTTTTCTCACCGTAGCGGCTTTTTATTCCCCCACCCCCACCCCCCTTAAAAATATGATATTTAGGTTATTAAGAAGACTATTTAGGCTTTTAAATTTTTTTAGTTTTAGATTTGGGATTTTTTCATTCCTATATATTATATGAAACTTTATTATAAAAAATGTCTATGTTTACTTAATTACCGGGTCTGAACACGTTTTGTCTACAAATTCTATACAATTATTTAAACTAGAATCCTTTCTGCAGTAGCATTCCTCTTTTAGAAGCGGGATTTTGGGATAGCGTATGATTCTATCGCGATTTTTGCGACGCAATCATCGCAATTGAATTAAGCCTGCAATTAAGCAATTTTTCTCAGTTTTCCATCGCCGATACTCCTTTTCTCTGTATATTCTGGTTTCACAACCATAAGCGAAGCAATTATCTACAATTGTATTAAATTTCGCGAAATAATATCGAAAATAGCTATTATACTTCAGCTAAATGGTGATTGGGATAGCTTTGGGAGATACATAGATTTTAATATTGACAGAATTGTAGTCAACGAAGATTCAAATTATAGTAACTGAATTCTGCAATCGCAGAGCATCTAATGATCAATACATCAGAAAAAATTATCGAAATCAAATACATTACCAACGAACATTCTCCTTCAATGGAAATTCGGAACGATATGGGAGTTCGAGTATATATGGATACGAAAAAGGAAAACAAAAGCTTAGAAATGTATCTGCTATGTATAACAGTGCGTGATTTCAATTTGGATTGTAGTATCTCTAATTCGAACACAATTGCAGGTTTGCTCTGTTATATCAGTGGTGATGTTTGTTTATATTTCATGTGTTCTACAATTTTTCTATAATATTGCTACAAAAAACTACATAACAAGTGTAGTTCAACTGTTATGAATATAGAAGTATTGAATTTCACGTGTTCTATAATTTTACTACAAACTATCTACAATGTATGTCAGAATTGTAGTTAGCTTTAATTGATTGCAGGTTCATCTGGAACACTAAGTTGGTTGATATGCCAACATCTCCGGCAATAGTGGAATATGAAAGTATTATCATAACAGAACATACGCCAAATGTTATTGAAGTAGGCCGAATCTACAAAGACAAGCAAACAATTGCTAGTGCAATGAAGCACTATTCTGTCATGAACAAGTTCCAATTTAGGCTGAAAAGTCTAGTGTTAGAAGGTAGGAACAGTTTAATAGTCAATAATCATATCTTTGTTTAATTTGTAGTTTATTTATATTTTTTTGTATAGTTTGTAATATCATTGTATACAAATTGTAGATAATTTGTAATTTTTTGTATATAAATTGTTAAATATAAGATTTTTATGCTTAAACAGCCTATTATTTTGTAGCAACATTTTTTATAACATTATTTAAATTATTTTTATTCTGTAGCTACTGCCTGGTATGTGTTGGGGGCAATTTTACATGGTACTTCAAGTCCACCAGCATAAATGATTCAGCATTGTTCAAGGTTCGAAAATTCAACAGCTTGCACACATGCTCTTTGATGGACAATACATACATACAATGCAAACCTACTGCCATGGTAGTTGGTAGCATGGTTATACCAAAATATACGGATCCTAAGACAATTTACACACCAAAAGACATACAAACTGATATGTTTTCTGAACACAACATGAACTTAACATACATGCAAGCTTGGAGAGAAAAGGAAAAGGCTTTGGAATTTTTGAGAGGTCATCCTGCTGACTCCTACAGCCGATTGCCAAGTTATTTGTATATTCCGGAGAAGACTTATCCGGGGTCGGTAGTTAAATTGCAGAAGACTGACGATGATTGTTTAATGTACGCATTTGTTGCGCTTAGTACGTCAATCAAGGGTTGGGAATATTGTAGGCTAGTTGTAGTAGTTGATAGGACATTCTTGAAGTCGGCATCCAAGGGAATAATGCTAACAACTAGCGTAATGGATCCAACAGGTATTGTAGATTAATTGTAGAAATATTATTGTAAATTTATATTTTGTATGTAATTTTTTTTCCTCTCCAATTTTAATTTTATTATGGAAATTGAATTTCTTTTTGTCACATATGATAGGTAGTATATTACCACTGGCATACGCTGTTGTTGGTTCAAAAAATGATTCATCATGAAAGTGATTTTTGAGCAATTCAAACATGCATATGGTGAAAAACTAAATATGTGTGTTGTTTCGGATCGGAATGAGAGTATCTTGAAGGCAACATCTATTGTTTATACCAGCATGCCACATTATGCTTGCATGTGGAATATTTGGACAAATATAAGGTCAAAGTTCAAGAAGGGTCATCTAAAGTTAAGTGAATTGTACTTTGTCACGGCTAGATCATACACGCTTGATGAATTTAATGAAAGAATGTCAAAGATTGAAGAGATCGACACGCGTGTTAAAGCATACCTATACGATATTGGCTATCACAGGTGGTCTCGAGTATATGCTACGGTGAACATAACCTGGATGATGACATCAAACATTGCAGAGTCATTGAATACGGTAAAAAAAATGCAAGAGAGCTACCCATAGTAGGACTATTAGAGTACATGAGGACTCTTATTGAACGTTGGACTAATGAAAAGTTATTGAAAGCAAAGGGTACATTCACATACCTTGGGAATACAACAAAGAGTTGGAGGACAACAGGACATTATCGCAGAAGCTGAGAGTAATATATATCCAATAATATCATATCAATGATTCCATCAAACTAAATACATACAGTCATTGTAGATAAAATATTGAATAATTGTAGTTATTTTGTATATGTTTCTGATAACTTGTTGTGCGTTTGTAATGAGGGCTTCAACAGATCACATCCATACAGTGATAGATGGTGTGAAGCACTATATTATTTGTCTTCAAAACAAGAGATGTAGTTGTGGATAATTCTAGCTTGATGAACTTCTTTGTGCACATGCTTTGGCGGCTTTGAGGCACGGGAACGAGTCTTATGAAAACTATTGTTTTCCTTATTACACGAGGGAGAGCCTTTTTCATACTTATGAAATACCAGTGGACCCGCTGCCTGACGAAAGCAAATGAAATATGCCATAACATATAGCTGAAGAAATTGTATTGCCACCTATCAGGAAAAGACAGCTAGGAAGAACTCAAAAACAAATATACAAAGCATATTATGAAGTAAATGAAAAGAAGTACAAGGTTTCATGTGAAAACTGCGGAATAGAGGGGTAACAAAAGATCTTGCAAGAATTCTCCCAAGAGGAAATAAAATTTGATAAAGTGATAAGATTTTTTGATAAAATGTGTTGAGATGTTCAGGGAAAATTATAATTGAGGTGTAATTGTGTTGATAAATTGAATAAAGATTGTTTCCTATAATGAAATGTTTTCAGCTCTTAATGCAATTGGTTTGTATTTGTTTTGTTTAATTACTGAGTATATTCATTTTTGACTTTCATAACTTGATTGGATTATATATTTTTTGTATCTATAATACACAATTGTAATTAAGTAGTAAGAAATTATATGCTAATAATAAAGAGATCAACTACTAAGAACTTTCAACCCGTAAAAAATAATAATAGATGTTTCCTATTCTAAGTAGTAGTATCCTGGATAAAATAACAAAACATAGGGTAAAACAATTGTAGAAAATATCTGCTACAATTAAACTTCAACAGACTTGTTCTTAGGTAACAATTTTTCTACAACTTTACTACAAAAATAACTACAACTAAACAATTTGCTACAATTTTCCTACAGAAAAGGGAAACTAATTCTTCTTCTTCCGTACTTGTGTTCTCTCGTTCACAGCTTGTGCACCTTTTCTTCTTGCTAATCTGTCAATCACCTCGCTCTCACTAATTGCACCATTATCTTTCTTCTTCCTAGCATAATCCCAAAGTAGCGCTCTATAGCATCTACGATGTTGATCAATACTATAAAGGTCTTCTTTTGAAACTGCTAGCTCTCCAATGCTGGCATATTCAGCAAATGTCGCAACGTATACACCACAGTCACTGCAAAAAGAAATTAGGGAAAATATTTAGCATTCAGTGTAAAAAAAACTGTTAAATAGATAGAAGGAAAAGAAGCTTTTCATACAGTGATTTCTCTTTTTGCTGGGGTATCTCACCGACCAACCACTGAATATCAAGAGGGTCAGTAAAACCTTTTTCAATGTATACCTTTGTGTTCTTGAAGTTGATGTCTGGATGCTTTTCATAGTAAGTCGGTGCATGACAAGTAGAGGGGATCATAACAGCAAACTTGTTGACGACAGATTCAATAATGTTCTGATTTCGTGAAGAGACCATATAATCATAAACATATATGACCCTATCGTTAATGTCAGACACAGCCAACAACCAATGAAATTTTTCCATAATGTTTATGGGAATAATCACAAAATCATTGATCCCATGAAATATTTGCGAGTAACCTGTACCCCAATATGTATTCTGATATGACGTCCTGGGGTTTGACAACAACAAACTTCTTTTCGGCAGGAGCATTGATGTACCTCTGATAAATTGTTCAATTATAGTCTTGAACATACAAGCAGTGGTTGCAAATCGTATCTTGTTTTGAGGACTATACTTTCCTCTCTTTCTCAAAATAATATAAAATAACATCAATGTGATGCAGAAAAACAAGTTTCATTAGTTCTCAATGCTTCCTACCATTTTTCAACAAAAAAGCTACAAAATCTGGAGGTGACAAAATACTACAGCTAGTCCTTAAATTCTGACAGGGTATGTGTTTAGAGTCGTTGAGGACTTGCCGGGGATGTGCCAAAGTATAAAACTACTCCTTTTAAAACTTTCTCCACTCCAAGATCATACCACGGATTAAGATGATTATCTTTTATAGAATAAGGCATCTTCCTCCTATTTAAACACATAGAAATTACAATAAATATGTAGATTCAAGTGAAAATCCAAAAGATGAATGCACTGAAAAATATAAACAAATTGTATAAACTAACCTCTTTGAAACTGTATCGGTACCAAAGTATAACCACTTGTTGAATTCTTCCAACAAGTCAGGATCAACATCTTCACGAATAACCCCAGTAAATAGATGCTTGATGAGGAAAATTGGAGGTCCAACAGAAGTTCTCCCACCAGAACTGTAAAAAGGGAGAAAGGGGGATCGAGCATGCTTTTCAGGCTGCCTTGTTCTTCCTTGATGCACGGGGGTTGTTTCATCTTCATTAAGCTCGCCGAACTTAACAATCTAGGAGAAGTTCTCTGGAAGCTCAAAATCATCAAGTGTAACTTCCCTTTTTTCATATATGGAGTCGTTGTTCGAATCACCTACATTAACGTAGTCGGCTGGTTCACCTTCAAAATTTAAAACAAAAGAATAAGAATACATGTTGCATCAGCTCTTTATTGAAAATTGAAACTTATATTAAACCTGTTACAATTAGAATGTAATGTATAATACCACTGAAATCTTCACAGCAATCATCTCCTTCTTGTATAACGTTCTCTTATTGAATAGGAGATTGCATTTTTGTCTCTTTATCCTCATTTTTTTGTTCTCCTGGAATGCTCATTGTAGCTTCCTGTTTTGGAGATTCTGTAGGCATAGCTTTCTTCACTGTTATAGTAAATATGTTAAACTTAATCAAATTGTAGATAATTTGTAGTAAAACACTAACATCATTGCATACAAATTATAGTTTAAATGTAGTAAATTTGTTGAAATGTTGTCCTGCAACTTATATGCAAAATGTATTGTGAAATGTGATGATAACATGTACTAAATCAAACCTGCATTCTCTTCGTCAATTGACCCTTCAAATTGGGAATATAAGTCAACACATACAAGAACATTCTCCTCAATTTCTATGTCATTCATGTTCCCTGGATCTAAGAAAACTATTGGAAATATAATGCATATTAGTTTATACAAATTTAGGCAATAGGTAGATATATTGTAGACATAATGTAGATATGTATATTTATATAGATATATTGTAAACATAATGTAGATATATTGTAGGTCTAATGTATATGTCTATTTTACTGCAACTGGCATGCACTAATTTATCACTACTGCCCGAAAAGTGTTGATTGTTCTTTTCTTTGGAGTGCTCATCATTTTTTGTAGAACTCCCAGCAAAATGCAGGCATTAATTTGTTAGGCTATATACTTTATGAATGATAGTATAAACTTAGACATGGTAAAAATTATTGTGTAAAAGGAATATATTTCAAATGAAACCTTAGCATCAATGTTATCCTTTTGACTGTTTATCGTCTGCAAAACAGCCTTGATTGAATCATTGAGTAGCAGTTGAATGCTACCTAGTTCTTCAAAAACCTCTTTCTTGAAAGATTCAAGATTTGAACCAACCTACATATTAAAATATAGAGAGTTAACAAAATAATTTGCATAACATAAATTAAAGAAACAATCCAGGATTATGTATATATGTTACCTTGTCAACATCTTTTCTTAATTTTTTTTATTTGTTTCAGAATATCTTTCTTGTCATCTATTCCAATTGCTTGCTTGTGTCCGGATGGAGATGTAGTATCTATCAGATGCTCGGACTTGGTTTCAACCTCTTCAAGGATGTATTCAACTTTATCTGGCAAATTCATTCTTGAAAGCTCTTCTGGTGCTTCAATTATGTTGGTGAACTGAGTGAAAAAAAGAAATGTGAGTGACTTAGACATAATATGTATAAAAGTTGTAGATAATTTGTATTATATTGTTTACGCATAAGTGAAAACCATTTACCTTGATCCATGCTGGTTTGATAATTCTATCTTCAATTGCAGATAACCATATCTTGTCCTTACTAGCTGACCAACTAAGTATGCGAGGGATATAATTAGCAACAGTTGTAGCTATACTGGTACAACCATATTTGCATAGCTAGTGCAAAGCCTCGAATGACATAAAAATAACAGAAGGGTTGAGCTTGTGCCTAACAGACTGAAGTAATTGTGTATAAGATTCACTACCCCATGCATAGTTCGCATACTGCCCTGAGTCCACCAAATAGAATCTAAAATGGTCTACCAAACCTGCATTGCCTATGTCTGAAGGACAGAGGAAGAATTTTATGAGATAGAGAATACATAGCTTGACTGCATCCTCGTCGTTCACCCAACTACGGTTGGTTACAATTTGTTTTAAGTATTACTTCTCAACATTTTCCTTGTTTGAAAAATAGCTTCTCATTATTTTACTGTCATATGTAGGTGTGTAACGAAAGTCTGTCACTTCCATAAAATATCTCAGGCCACTAATCAGGACAAGCTCTCTCAAATTAAAATTCAGTCTCTGACCCTTTATCTCTGCTGAAAAATGTCAGAACCAGATGCATTCAATTCATACTTCATGAGAAGATAAATTGCTTGATTTTGCATACATATTCTGGTCAAGGAAAGTAAATACCCAAAACATGTCTTCTTAAAAAGCTTTAAACCATTTTCAAACAGTAAATCCTTGATTTGGCCAGGAATAATAGGGTCAGATAATGTCTGAAACCTAATGATCCCATAATCAACATTAGGAGTTGCAAAAAGAGGTCCATTCTGCAGCAAAAGGAAAAGAAAGTGAATAAAACTTGGTTCAAAACTAGAAAACAAAATAACTACATTTATAATATAATTTATCTACAATCAGTAAACAGAGTCAAAAACAGAAAATAAAATAACTACAATTATATTACAATTTATCTACAATCTAAAGTGAATATATTTCCTTAATACTCAGAATGTGTCTTTACAAATGAGATTCTCTCTCCCTATATAGGAGTTTACAAACATAATGTTTCCTCCTATTTATGGAGAAATCATGATGAGCTTTAATGGTATTAATTGACTTTTATGATTGGTAATAGTAACTGTCTATGAGGATCTTGTAACGATTATGATTCCCCTTCCTCATTAATTGTAGGTTCGTGATTATTCCTTCTTTCTAGTATTGATTCATTCCGTTCGTGCCTCTTCAAAAGCTTTTTAGATTCAAACGTTAATTCTCCATTATCCTGTGGGTGTTTTCCTTATACTTATTGTGCTTTATATTTCTTTTAAATGAAATATGATAGTTTGTCATCTCCTCATTGTTCCACGTATCATGCTTTGTCATCTTAATATAATTCCACGTGTACCATTTATTTACCACCAATACAGATAGACACCCCACCTTTCTGAATATTCTACAATTGAATATTTGGGAAGTGGTATATATTTATGGCGGGAATTCTTTACCGCCTTTTCCCAAGCATCATTGTGTTTTCTCCAGAACCAACGTGTCGTATGTCACTTCCATTTAATGCATATGCCACGTGGCTTCTGATGATTGGTTATGTGTCTTCTCAGAGTTTTTAGGGCTTTTCTATGGATGCATCTGTCACGAAGTAATGCTTTCATTATGACACTTCATTGTGACTTACTCTATATGATGGTAATTTCTTCTTATAAATACCTCATATGTCTTAGGTTTTACAAGAACTTTCTCTCTACAGTGTTTTTCTTCTTCGTTCTTCCTTCTTTTCCAACGCATATTGCTCTGTTAATTCCTTATACAACCATGTCTTCATCAACTCCCGATCCTCGCAAAGCAGTAGTTGTTGATGAACCTGCTCCTGTTAGAAGTAGAAGAGGAGGCAAAGTTTGCAGTTTAGTTTCACTGTTCATTTGTGGTTCTTCTTCTCAAACCAGTACCCCCACTCCTTCTTCTTCTAGACCTAGGTATTCTTTAACCCCTAGATCTTCTACTAGGAATAGGGAATCAAGTGAACCTATACGTGAACCAACGGTTGATGAAATCGTTCCACAGGAATTTTCTTTCTCATCTGATCGTGAAACCATTAAAAATCAAGTTTATTCTTTAGCCTCTCATGATCGTGCTGATCTTTATCCTACCCAAATTACCATTGGTTTAATTTCTCTTGTTCGAAGAGAATGCTACTGGGAACCTGACTTCCCAGTTTTAGTTTCTGGTTCAAACCAAAGAATAACTTCATATCAGGATGGTTATTCCATTGTTTATACATATCCTTTCACTTTAGGGTTTAGACCACCTATTGACCCAATAATTATTAAATTCTGCCGCTTATTTAATGTATGCCTAGGACAGATCGGTCCCATTATTTGGAGGGATGTTGCATGCCTTCGTTATTTATCCAACTTGGTTTCTCTGCCTTTCAGCTTTCAACACTTGCTTCATCTTTATTCCCCTAAATTATTTCGTGATGGGGTTTTTTCTCTCGTGGCCAGAAACAAAAGGGTATTAGTTAGCCCTGAGGATGATATAGACCGTGGCTGGTATGCGCGATTTGTTGCTGCTTCCACAAGTGCTTTGGTGAGTGAAGAGAATATGCCCTTTCCAGAAAAATAGAATTTTGCACGTAAGTGTTTTTCCCTTATCTTTTCTTCTCTTTCTTGAAAAAAGAAACTTATACTCCCATGTCTACTTTTTCAACAACCATGAAAGTTTTTGAGGAGATTTCTAACTTCCGTGCTTGGGTAGAAAAGTTGTTTTCAATTTACCCTATGGAGAGAAGGTCTTGGAAATACCTTTCTCAGAGGTTTGGATGGAAAGTCAAAACACGGTACCTTTTTGTTTAATTTTTCTTCTTCTTTTTGTGTTAACTTAGGAGCTCCTTACCTAAATTCACTACAAGAAAAAGGCTCAATAGCGAAGGGAAAAATGGTCCCTAAAAGTAAGAAATTGGTCCCAAATGGTTAATTGCGACCAGATAATCTGGTCCTTATAGCTTCCGCCGCTAAAGGTCATTAAGGATGAGATACAGTACTGGTCGCTAAAATTGTTTTGCGACCAAATTAAAACTAGCCCTGAAAGGTTTTTAAGGACCATGTTTCTGGTACCTATTTGTATGTTTTAGCGACTATATTACTGGTCCTTAAAATATTTTCACGACTAGTTTAAATGTCGTCGTTAAAATGTTTCACGACCAGCTTCTAGCTGGTCGTTATATCTTTTCGAAGAAGTTTAAAGATGGTCCCTAATGTCGAACAGGTCAGGGCTACAAAGCTACAGATTTAGCAACCAAATTTTCTACTCCTAAAAGGGATTTAAGGACTAACAGTCTAGTCCCTAAAGAAATAAGTTACAAGTCCCTAAATCACATTCAATTTGCAACTAGAAATCGGGAATATTAATAAGATGATGTTGCTTTCATAAAATAATACCAAAAATAATCAAGATCAGTTTAGTTGCACCGTACATCAATGATGTAAGCTAGTCACAATATTGTGTTTATAAACATTTAGCAAAAAATTACATATCACTAATATCCCTCGATTGTTATGTAAAATTTTCTTGAAATTCCCAGCAAAATGATGGCTAATTTGTAAATGTCGTCAAAAATCTGCTTCTAGTAAACTTCAATATCCAGAACCTGTAGAAGAAATAAGAAATTTCAGTTAGAAAAACTGTATATTACAATGTAGATGGAATGTTATCACAGTAGGTATGGGAATTGACAAAAAGAACATTAAGTTTAGTAGGTGTATCATTGCCTGGATCATAGAAATTGTTAAGAACAGTCATTGCATAATCAATTTGCTTCTGTTGCTGACATCTCCCTTTATTCTCAAATCCTTGGGGAATAAAGGTATTTTATACTAACATAGTTTATGTTTTGCAATATTAAGCTGCTGAACTTTGCTTTTGTTTGCAATTGTAGGATTTTGGTTACTAGCAAGGGTAATAGCTGTCACATTTTGTGTGACTTTGGCTGCGTCATTGGCTGCACGACTAGGCGCAACACGGATGGCTGCATTTCAAGTGTGCTTACAGATCTGGTTAACATCATCTCAACTTGCTGATGGATTGTTTGTAGCAGAACAGTCATTTCCTCATTGTGTGGTAGACTTATGTGAACTGATAGTGTACCGAAAACGATCACTACCTTTTAGGTATCCTGGTAGCATGGGACTTGGTTTGTAGACTTAAGAGCGAAGGTGGACACCACATATATGCTGTAGTTTTACTTATCGTCAATCGGTAGTTTAATCTCCAGAACTTAAGAAATCTGAAATAAATGAGAACCTATTACTGTTGGGAGCTCTTCTTCCGTATGGGCAGAGATCCATACAGAAACTACATATCGTCCCAACCCCATTTGTACATAACTTCACAAACTAATCTCAAAACAAGATGAAGCTTCTTTGAATTACTCAAATATCAATTCTTAGGCACCAGATTGGCTGACTTCCTCACTGAACACCTCCACTGCTTTTACATCAAGAAGACCATGGAACTGATCATCTAATGGAGAATAACAACACAACAGACCCCCCATAAGGTGCAGAAAGTCATGTTAACACATTCGTCGATCAGTAAGAGTGAAAGGCTAAACATGCTCGCACTTAAATAATTTGTGGAACTAGATTGGGATTATCTCTTCATTAATTCCACAGAAAAAAGTATAAATCTTATATTTGTGTACTTTGGAACAAACTTAGGAATATATAACATCATATTCCATCTGGGCTATTTAGGAATATATAACATGATAGCGAGGAGAGAACGTGTATATCTTCATTAACATAATAGGTATTTATACTACTCTAAATCAACTAATAAAGAATACAGATCTTCTCCTAATTAGAATAGAAGTATAGCAAATATAGAGATACTAATAAGATATGGAATATCAATCAAGGGATATCCTAATATCAATCAAGAGATATCACTAATACTTATTATAGCTCTTAGTCATAGCTCATCGACGAAATCATCTCATGTTGTTGGTATTGGAAGATACTCTGCTCCATCAAAGACAAGTTTGCTGCAGGATATGTGAATAATGGGTGGCTTACACAGAATAGGATGTACTCAATCAGTAGTGGGTACAAATAGAGGAAGGGATGTCTGGAGGACTTGCTTGGAGGAAGATGGATATGGAAATAAGGTAAATATCCCAAATCATAGTTTTGTCAGTTAGTTAGAAATGTACAAAAGATTTCTTACCAAAGAAAGATTGCTTCTACTAGGGATCAGTCAAGATAGTAATTGCCTGACAGTAGCAGACTTTATTGCCTATTTGAGTTCATCCAATATTAAACAAGTTCACTTTTAACAACCAGTATGGGTTATCGATTTCAGTATAGGTTATCGACTCCAGTATGGGTTATCGAACTTCAATCACTAGTGAACATTAAGAAACCAGTAATACGTTTAATAACTATGCACAACCAGCAAATTCATAATCAACAGAAGAATAAATTCTGCAAATGATATACAATAACACACACTTAAATCAACAAAATAAGTTGAGGTTTCATGTAAGTTGTTACTCACCTGGTATCATCAAGGATCCGAATAGTCATTCTCCTGAGCTGGAGGCTGAAAATTAGTTTGTTGCGCTAATACTAATTCTTTTATTTTCCTCAGTTCTGTAATCTCATTTTTGACGTTAGACAGACGATCCTTCAAAGACTGGTTTTCATTTTCAGTTGAACGTAGCTTAGCCAATAATTCAGTTTTTGAGATAGTTCCTCCTTTTAAATCTTTCTCCTTCAGTCCACCCCCAAAGCCAAATACATGACTACAAATAGATTTGATGAAAACACCTTTTGATAAATAATCTCTCTAATTAGATTGCCACCAATATGATGAAGCATCTTCAACTTAGTTCTATTTGCTGCATTCCTGTTACTTCTCGCCTATATTTGAGTGACAACATTAAATCCAAATTCTATAAATAAATTATCAATTAAAAGATCACGGTATAAAATAAAATTACATAATTAGTTATTATGTCAAACCTGAAAACTTTCTGTAAAAAAATGTTCCTTTACCAACCACTCTCATTGTTCTTGTTTATCCCCTTTGGCACATTCTCAAGAGCCTCTTGGATTGGCTTACCCTTCACATATTTTGCATGCAATTGTCCTCTCCATTTGTTCCATAATTCTTTCATCTATTCCAAAATATGATCGCGATGGATATCCATGTCAACACTCTCAAATTTATCCTGCAATACATCAAACATAGATTGATATCCAATATCATCACAGAAACTCCATGTGATAGAAGAAAACATAGTTCTACAATAAGGCTTGAATTAATAAATACCTTAGAATTAATAAAATATAGAACATGCACCAACAATAACTGTATCATCCAAGTAGTCCCAATGGAACCAGTAATGATGTGCAAATGCACGAAAATGGTGAATATTTAAGTGTTTCTTCACACTAAAATTGTTCATTCCAATACGATCATTGTCATTTTCTAACTATAAAAACTACTCTGGCCTAGTGATTATATAAGGTCGTGATGCATTTGGATACCTAACTAGGTTCTCTGTTTCTTTCGCTAACCTACTCCATAAATCGATTCATACGGGTAATGAACAAAACATGCCTGACCAGTGACGTTCCAGAAGCTTGCTATTGTAAACAACACAAGTTCCAGCAAATAGAAAACGGTAAACTTACTGATTTTGCTGAGACATTCTACATCAAGGTTTCATAACAGATCAACGTATTACAATAGAAAACAAACTACATACACAATAGAAAAAGAGATTTGACCTCCATCAATGCACAACTCAGCAGCATATGAAGTCAACCACAATGATCCTGAAATTTGTGAGGGTTTATATTAGGAGGCTTTTCTTTTGACAGTAGCACTATTAATGCTTTATGAGAAAGGCTTCTAGTATTTCACCTGGATAATTATTTTCATATATAAACTTAGCAGCATCAGCCTGTGCTAGAAAAGCTTGTGCACTGCAGAAGATTTCCATCCCATAGTTTGCATATGCCCTTTCTCAAAAACCAATGGATTTTTATTCGTTGGTCCCATTTCAGACACCCCCAAAGAGCACATAGATCGAATCCCTCGCCCTCGTCCCTTCGCTACAACACCTAGTATAAGAAAATCACATTAGTAAAAAAATAACACTAAAATTTAGGTATACAAATTGTTAACAAAATATATTTGAAAAACCATACTCGTTTCAACAGTTTGGTTGTACTTCATATCTTGATCAGTAGATGGAAAAAATGGAATATCTGTTATCAAACTTGCCAAACTCATCTTTATGACTAAAATTCCTACGATTTCACAAAGGTTATAGTACACTCCTTAGATTTTTATAGTACACACATTAAACAGCTTGGTAAACCATCCTATTCCAAGATATTTCCTAACCTCTATGAAAATACCATATGGACTACAAGTTTTTGTAATCTTCATATTTTTCATGGCATCCTTTACCTCAGCTGACCAAAATCTACGAGTGTAACAAAAGTTTCTATCATGTATAGATGTATGTATTAAAAAATTGATCAAAATAGCCTCTCCATATCTCATTGGTCTCACTATCTCCAACCGGTACTTGTTTAGAATCGTCTTTAATACAATTCACTTGGTTTAAGTCCTTAGTCCTCTTTTATCTCAATCATACTAGTTTTTCTACTTCTTTCTCTCCTTCTCGTGTCCCTAACTTTTGTTACAAGTCATCGAGGATTTCTCCTCGAGTTTTATTGATCGTTTTCTTAGCTCCCTCTTAGCTCTCTTATAGTCTTCAAAGACTACTCCATCTTCTGTTTCTAGTAATTTCCTATAGCACTCTTTTAGTATTAATAAACTCATAGCACCTCCTCATTCCACCACCAGAATTTTTGTTGTCGAGGTCCTAAACCTTTAGACACACTTCTATCACTTCACTTGCTACTTTTTTAATTACAAACTAATATTTCCTTCCACAGGATATCTAACCCTCCCCCTTCTAAATCTCATGTTCCTNGCACCATCGAATTCTCGGTTGCTTACAACTATACATATGAGTTATACTTATCAAATTCATGCTAATTTTTAGGAAAAAATTGAAGCTTTGATTATCACATCTTAGTAGTAACTTTTCTCATAGAGCCTTTTGCTGCTTTAAATCAGAAAGAAACAAAAAAAAATCTAAACTAAAGCAGAGAAAAGAACTCACTGAAGACATAAGAAACTGGCACAAACTAAAAGAATTATAAGCAAAAGCACTGAAATGGGTATATACAAGTAAGCTCGACGAAAAAAATTCATGCAGAATTAACAACAAATAACAATCAAAATCCCGTTACAAATGCATTAATAAATCACAACAGTGATCGAGTTGTTGTCGATCGAGTGGCGCATATGTTGTAATGCCTGAAGCTATTGTTGCTATCAGTGGTGACATTACTGTTGTAGTGCCAAACTCGTGACCCTTCAAGCAAATCCCCAAAAGAATTGTAACAAATCGAAAAGAAGAAAACCATCGCAGAGACGAACTCTACAAGAAAAACTCAAATTTCTCCTCCTTGACCTACAAGCCCCATATTTAAACCAATATTCTCACTTTTATCACTCACACAATAACTATCACTATTCTAAACAACCCAATTGCAGAAAATAACCAAAGAAACAGAAAATTGCAGAACCTGATTTTTGATTTCTGGTTCAATCGGAAAAAAAAAACAAGAAGAAGAAAAAAAGAATAAAACAGATAAAAGAGAAAGAAATTAAACTTACTCTTGATTAGGCATATAATCCCATGGTAGAGACGCCAACCTTCTGAGTTTGAAGTGATGAACTTTTCAACCTTCTGAGTTTGAAGTGATGATTTTTGCAACCTTCGACTTCTGACTGATGAAGTTTCCTTCTGAACTTTTGAAGATTGAAGTTGTCTGTCGCTTGATTAGGGATTGAACTTGAAGAGAATTGAAGTCGCCGCTTGATTTGATTAGGGATTGTAGCGTGAATTGAAGTCGCGCTTGATTAGGGATTGTAGCGTGAAAGTGAATTTCTGGAGGGGTTTTACAGTGAAAATATATTTTTGGAGTTTTTTTTTACTTTATTTTCAGATTCCCACCTCTATCCCGCTAAAATGGAGTATTAGAGACCAAATATTAAATTTTAATTTTATTTAGACTAGAATAAGTCTAGTCGTGTATTTAGAAAACAAATTTGGTATTAAAGACCAAAAAAAAATCTCATCCCTGTAAGTACACTTTTAGAGACCATATTTAAAACATGTAGCTAAGTACTGGTCCCTAATAAGCCTTTTTCTTGTAGTGCTTTTTCTTTTGCTAGGATTTCCTATTCGTGGTGTCAATCCCGAGACTATTTCTTCTACAAGACTTTTTGTATCTCTTGCTCAAGAGAGAATTTTAAACTCTTCATCGTAAATAAAAGTTGACGGAGCCCGTGGCTCTGAAGGTGAAGATGAACAGGAAGAGGGTTCTTTAGTGTGCATGCCTCGAGTTAAGAGGCGTGTTATTTCTTATGATGAATCTACCCCTCCTCCAAGTTTAAACCCTTCCAGACTATTAGATGAGCCTGAAAGTGCTACATTAGTGGTTTCTGATGAAGAGATGAATGTTCCTCCCTATGATCCTGCTGATCAATTATTTTCCCGTGGTTTTGATAATGATGCCTTTGGTCCCGTTTCTGAATAGTTTCCACTTGCTTCTCTTTCAGTGTCAGTCCCCATTCGTTCTCAAGCTTCCCTTCCTGAAATTGTTGCTACTGCTCCCCTCGTGACTGCCTCTACTTCCTCTACCATTCCAGTTGCTACTACTTCTCATGTAGAAGTTGGACCTTCTAGTAGTAATAAAGCGATGAATAAAATTACCATTGAAGTTCCTGAGAGTGGGAATTTGCTAAAAAAAATTTGGTCAAGCTGATGTATGGTTGAAACCTTTGCTTGGACCAGTGGAGAAGGCAAAGTTGGAGAGTCACAATTCTTTGACTTGGATGAATGATATTGTTCATTCATCTCTGAAGGTTCGAGTTTTAACTTTACTTTTTCTTTTCTTGTGGTTGTTGTCTTTTGTTTAACCACAACCCCCTTCCTTTCTTTTGTAGATCAATTTGATAGGCACGGAGCTTATGAAAAGGGTTGTCCATACCGAGCAACAAGTCATTGATTACCGTACTGAAGCTGACAACTGGAAGGAACAATTTGAGGGTCTTCAACTGGAGAAGGAAGTTTTGGCTGAAGAAAAGAATGCCTTGGAACAACAAGCGAAGATGGTTGCGGCTGAGTTAGCAATTGAAAAGGCTTCTTCAAGTCAAGTTGGCAAAGACAAGGATATCCTTGAGTCTTCATTTGCGGAGTAGCTTTCTAAAGCCACTGAAGAGATAAGGGGTTTGGAAGAACTTCTTAACCAGAAGGATACTTATGTCGGAGAGTTATTTCAAACACTTACCCAAGATCAAGAAGATCTTCGTGCCTCTTCTGATAAGATCGAGTTCTTGGATAGATCCCTCGCCCCTTTGAAGACTTCGTATGATGCTTCTATAGTTGAGAAAGAAGACCCGAAGGCCGATATTGACTAGTGGGAGAAAGATCATGAAGCTCTTGAAGATAAGTTGACACTCTATGTGAGTTGGCCTTTTTTGAATACCAGCCTTGAGAATTTCATGGAGGCTAGCCAGGAAGGCTTCGACCTGAATTCTGAGGTCTCCAAAGCTAAAGAAAGGATTGAAAAAACTCAGCAAAGTCAGATCTTTTCCTCACCTGAGGTTGACGTTCCAGAATTTGATGATCCTATTCCTGGTGAAGTTAGTGTTCAAGCCCCTTCCGCCCAAGATGAATCTTCTCCCGTTGCTGATGATGCCACATTAGATGCTGCCCCTTTGTATTTTTCACAGCTTAGTTTTGTTTGAAACTTTTTGATGGGAACTTTTTTTTTTGGGAATGGATGGTTAGTTTTTACCCCTATCTTGTTTTCGGGTTCGATAACAAACAAGTATCTTGGTTTTGGCCAAGTTTTTAAATATATACTTAGTTTTGGCCAAGTTTAATATATGAACTTTTGTTTATTTTAATGTTGAGTTTTTGTTTTACTCTTTGGCATGCATTTAAAAATGCTTTAATATTTCGTGATTTTGATAGACACGAATTTTTACAAAAGAGAGCCCTTTTATAAACGACACTAATGAAGAAGACGTTTCAACTTCATATTAGTGTAAATATATGAGAAAATCAGAAAAAGGAATACTTCGCAGAAGTTTCATGAATAATTTGAGGAAGTTTCATGCTTTGAACTTTAAATTTTATATAACACTTTTCATGTATACAAATAACTTTTTGTACAACATCTACAACTATTTCATAGCTGTTTTATTTGTAACAGGTTTCAAAATTTCGGGTCTATCTAGTAACCCGTGACTAATTATTGCCCTTAACCTAAAAACTCGTAGGATCTTGAAAGGTTTTTGACTCAGGCTTATTTTTGGCTCTTGATTAGCTCTTGACTTTTGACTTTTAGGATGATATAGGCTTGAATTATGACTTTTAGTCTTCTTTGCCTTCATATCTAGAGTCCCCCAAGTGTTAGAGCTTTGAAGTATGAAATCTCGAGCACTTGATTATCCCTTCCATTTGGTCCATTTACTGAAAATAAAAATACATACGGGACTCAGAGGTATACATTTAGATGATGACTGCTTAATCCTTTTTATTTCCATCAGAAAGGTTGTAACCTAGATCGGGAATAATTTTGTATTTCGCGTGTCTTTCGGGTCTAATATCATCATTTGGCGTGGGCTAGATTTTTGCCTATCATTTAAAATTGTTAGTATAATTTAAAAGAAAAAAATAAAATACAGTTGATCGATACCTGACCGTGGGTACTTCTTTTGCCTAGAAGTAATACTTTTTCAAATGATCAACATTCCAATTCGAAGATAGTACCTCGCCTTCCATGGTTTCCAACTCATAAGCACCTTTTCAGCGATGCTTCAAATCTTGTAAGGACCTTCCCAATTTGGACTCAACTTCCCTACACCAGCTTCTTTTGTTGATTGAAAAACCTTTTTGAGAATGAAGTCCCCAACCTTGAAGTATATGAGATGAGATTTCCTATTGTAGTATCGCTCAATAATTTGCTTCTGAGCTGCCATTCTTATTAGAGCCGTTTCTCTTCTTTCCTCGAGTAAATCTAAATTCGTTCTCATCTATTCACCATTTTATTCCTCGGTTTCTTGTATAAATACCGTACTTGGCTCACTTATTTCAATAGGAATTAAGGCTTCAGCACCATAAACAAGTGAAAATGGAGTCTCTCCCGTGCCTATCTTTGTTGTCGTTCGATAAGCCCATAACACTCCTGGTAACATCTAGGGCCACTTGCCTTTTGATTCCTCTAATATTTTCTTCATATTATTAATAATAACCTTATTTGTTGATTCAGCTTGTCCATTCGCCACGGGGTGATAAGGTGAGGAAGTTATTCGTTTGATCTGCCAACTTTGGAAAAATTATGTGACTTTCGTGCCTATGAACTGTGGGCCATTATCACCTACGATTTCTCTTGGCACTCCGAAACGGCATATAATGTTTCGCCAAATAAAGTCCATGACTTCCTTCTCTCGCACCTGTTTAAAGGCTCCTGCCTCTACCCATTTGGAAAAATAATTTGTTAATACTAACAAAAATCGTACCTTTCCTTTAGCTTGTGGTAATGGTCCCATGATATCCATCCCCCACTTTATGAATGGCCATGGAGAAATAAAGGTATGTAATAAATATGTTGTGCGATGCATGTTATTATCATATCATTGACATTTATCACACTTTGCCACAAAATTTTCTGCATCTTCTTCCATTTTTGGCCAGTAGTATCCTGCTCTAATCAAAGTTTTTACCAAGGATCTTACTCCTGATTGGTTTCCACAATATCCCCCGTGTACTTCTCTCATCACATATTTTGTCTGAGCAGGTCCGAGCATCTTGCTAAAGGTCCCCCGAACATCTTTCGATATAAATTTCCTCGAATTAAGCAGTAACGAGAAGCTTTTCATTGAAGTAGTTGAGACTCTTTCTTCTTTTCAAGTAAGGTTCCATATTGCAAGAAATTGACAAATTCATTTCTCCGGTCCCAAGTTAGATTATTGAATTTTACCTCATTTTTATCTTGGTCGAGTGCTGAATGAAACAAATGTATTACAATAGCATTTTCTGCATTTGATATTTCCGTAAATGACGTGTATTTGCTTCCGTATTCTTCTCCATGGGTATTTGCACAATTTTCCATGATTGAAATTGTCTTACCAATTCTCGTGCCTTTTCCAAATACTGCTGCATTCGTGCCTCTCTAGCTATATAAGTCCCCTGCATCTGGTTAACTACCAGCTGAGAATCACTCTTAATTACGATTTTCTCTATAGCCAGTTCTCGTGCCAGTTCCAAATCTGCAGTCACAGCTTCGTACTCTGCTTTGTTGTTAGTAATGGGATAGCATTTTATTGATTGTCTTATACTTCCTCCCGAAGGTGGGATTAAAATAATCCCTAAAACTTCTCCTTTAATATTCGAGGAGCCATCAGTGAATAGATTCCATGTACTTGGATTAGATCCGGTGAATACTTGTAGTTCCTTTTCTGCTTTAGGAACTATTTTTGTGCTGAAATCCGCTACAAAATCTGCTAAAATTTGTGATTTTATTGCAGTTCTAGGTTGGTTCATAATATCATAATCGCTGAGTTCTATAGCCTATTTAGCTTCTGCACCTTGCGTGCAGATGTTGGTTGTTGACGTTGCTGTGTTCGATGGGAGCTGGATGGAAGATGCACCTGCGTCCTGGTTGTAGTGCCCCTTGTTCGTGGTAGATTTTGATCTATAAAACTCTGTTTATGTACTTTTCAAACAGACGATGCATTTATTTCATTTCAGCTTGTAAACTTTATTCCTAGAAGCTCATGATTTGTACTACCAGTACTTGGAAAATATAGAAAATTAAGTAAATTACTACTCTTTATTTGTCTTGTTAATATCATTGGGATTGGATAGTTACTAGTTGGCTTACCTAGCGGGTTGGGTTAGGTGCCATCACGACTAGTGAATTTGGGGTCGTGACATTTCTGAACCTGGATGATGATCCCGCATCTCTATTCCTCGATCTAGGGTTAGACCGTACATTTTCTGGCTTGGACCGTTAGTCTCTCCCCATGGGTCCCATATAAGGCTCATATCTATTTTTCCGGATCTCTTTTCAGACTCCGACCGCCTCGAATTTGTTCTTTCATCAACCCCTGACTGTACGACAATGTCTTCTTTAATCCGCGGCTTGGTGCTATACCTGTTATATACATCATTCCATGTTGTAGCAAGGAATTTTCGTAAGCTTTCCTTGTGTCTTCTCGTGGCTTCTGTTTCATTCATATTACTCGCGGAAGCATCATTCTTTCACGTTAAAATCTATCCACAAATTCCCTGAGTAACTCAATATCTCCTTGTTTTACCTTGAAGATATCTTCCATCATTTTTTTAACTTTTTGAGCTCCCGAATGTGCTTTTATAAATAAATCTGCAAGTTCAGCAAAATAATCAATAGAATTTTCAGGTAAAAGAGAATACCATGTTAATGCGCCTTTCGTGAGCGTTTCTCCAAAATTTTTGATCAAAACTGACTCAATCTCTTGTTTGGTCAAATCATTGCCTTTTGCGCCTGTTGTGAATGCAGTTACGTGATCTCGTGGGTCAGTGTTCCATCATATTTTGGGATGTCAGACATTTTGAACTTCTTAGGAATGAGCAGTGGGGCCGCGCTCGGCTTCCAAGGTTGTTGTGAATATTTATCAATATCCACTCCCTTAATCACAGGTGGTACACCAAGTATTTGTACAATGCGGTCATTTTTCTCTTTCATCAGTTTCTGCAAAGTTAGTACCAAACTTTGTAAATTAGAATTATTTGGTGTACCTGGCCTCATATCACATGATTCATTGGGAGTTCCCCCGCTCCCTGAATTGGCAAGCCCCGAGCGTGAATTTTCTATGGTTGCAGTATTATTTGGGGGAAGAGTTGGTGGTGCAGTTGGCAATCTTCTAACAAAAGCTTGGAGAGCATTGTTGACATGTTCATCGATCAATTGTTTTAAAGCATCTTGCTCGACAATCTGCTCGTCTCCATGTTGTTCATTTGTGTGAGATGCGGATCTTTCAGGTGTTCATTCTCGAGAATGACATGGAGAATCATGTGTTGAAGGAATTGGGGATTCTCCCTTTGTTGGATATTTTCGTTGAGAGTTGACATGATTTTGTTGTGAGAAAGAAGGATTTGAAAAGTAAAAAAATTATGAGATTCCAGGTAACAGAACCAATTTGTTTAACCAAAAAATAAGATTTTTAGTCAAATCCTATTCTAATAATTCCTCACTTTCTTAGTAATTCGTTTGAAAGGAAATAAAATTAGCAAAAAGTAAGAAAGAGTAGTTGATTGTAATGAATAAGCAAGAAAAAGTGAATATATTTCCTTAATACTCAGAATGTGTCCTTACAAATGAGATTCTTTCCCCTTATATAGGAGTTTACAAACATAACATTTCCTCTGATTTATGGTGAAATCATGATGAGTTTTAATGATATTAATTGACTGTTATGATTGGTAATAGTAACTATCTATGAGGATCTTGTAACGATTCTGATTCCCCTTCCTCATTAATTGTAGGTTCGTGAATCTTTCTTCTTTCCAGTCTTGATTCATTCCGCTCGTGCCTTTTCAACAACTGTTTAGATTTGAACGTTAATTCTCCATTATCCCGTGGGTGTTTGCCTCGTACTTATCCCGTGGGTGTACCATTAATTTACCACCAATACAGTCGGAATTACGCGGGCGTTAGCAGAGGTTATAGAGAGACGTTAGAGAGAGTGCATTATAAATATAAAAAAATATTGTTAAATTCATCAAGAAATCATTGAAAAACGTTGTAGCTAATAGAAAAATGTTTGACTCTTTAAAGAAGTGTAATACAAAATGGGTTAAGACAAAGGGTGTGTTTGGTTCGAAGAAAAATATTTTTTAATTTTTTTATGTTTGGTTGATTTAAATGTTTTAGAAAATATTTTTCTTATCAACTCATTTTCTTCCTTATCAAGAGAAGGAAAAATATTTTCTAAAACTCCCTCTCAACCTTCTCCAACCCACCCCCTCTCTCCAAAAAGTTTTTTTTTTCAAATTTCAGTTTTTCAGTTACCACCCACCCTACTATCCCTCCACCCCACCCCCCTCCCGTATA